>PVHY01004498.1:0-93602 GCA_004024945.1 Uropsilus gracilis
TTTTTTTTTTTTTTTTTTTTTTTTTTTTTTTTTTTTTTTTTTTTTTTTTTTTTTTTTTTTTTTTTTTTTTTTTTTTTTTTTTTTTTTTTTTTTTTTTTTTTTTTTTTTTTTTTTTTTTTTTTTTTTTTTTTTTTTTTTTTTTTTTTTTGAGACTAGGTCTCGCTATTTTTGCCTGTGGAACCGCAGGCTCACGTTGCCCCGGGTACCACAGACTCAAGCAATCCCCAGTCCCAGCTTCCCAGGTAGCTGGGATTACAGGCACGTGCCACCACGTCCAGCTATTTTTTTGGAACTAGGTCTCACTACTGGCCCCCGGCGGGACTCGAACTGCGATCCCTAACCCCGGCCGCTTCATAGGCTGAAAGTTACAGGCACGAACCACCATGCCCAGTGCTACATTGATTTTTAACAAAGATCATATTATCTCTGATTTCTTTAAAAAGTCTTCATAGGCCATTTTCTCAGATATTGTTTTATAGTAATGATTTTGTTGTGATTTACATGTTACATATATTTACATATATTTCTAAATTTACATATATTTCCAAAGCACTACTTCTCATATTTGGAGGCATGCCTAGGTGTGCATACAAAAAACTAAAAATGAGGGTCACCTAATGCCAAATGTTGTTTGGAAGTGAACTGGTAGGTTTTTTTTACCTTTTATCATGATTCCATTTTTTTTTTTTTCTCACAAACATTTGGTCCTTGGTCAGATTTTGCAAATAGAAAACTCCATGGATAGAGCAAAATTCAGAAGATGAATTGCTTTGCGGCCTCTACTGATTACTTGCTGAATGACCTTGAACAGCTCCAATTCTAAACCTGTCTTTACAGTGCAGATCAAAAGGGAAATAAATGTCTTTCTCTTGAGGATTAGCTCTTGTTGTTTTCATACTCTGTGTAGTACATGAGCAATATTTTTGGGAGCAAGAATAAGTATGAGGGTCTTTTACAAGAGTCATAAAAGAGGGTCCATCTAAAGCATCAGGCAACATACAGGCACAGGGAAAAGTGAGGAACACAGAATATCCTCCAGTAATGGATGGAGGCTGTCTGAGAAGAATCATCTGTCGGACTCCATGCCCTACCTCCAGAGTCAGCAACACTTTATGGCACTCTCCTCTGTGTGCAGTGTCTATTTCTGCATCTCTAGGTGAAGCTTGTAAAGCAGCAGATTCAGTCAAATGTAACTTTGAATTGCACACATCATCAACACTGATGCCCATTGCCTTCATTGTACCAAAACAAACCTCCCAAGTGGTCCCAGCCTTCTTGGAGAAACAAAATTGAACCAAGAGAAAGAATCTTGTATAACCTTGGTCAATATATTTCCCCTCTCTTGATTTCAATGCCCTCTCTTGGTGTTTTGTAAATATGGAATGAGACTGCTCAGTGAAAAATATTTGCAAATAACAGAGCAGCATTCTCAATCTAAGGAGGATTACTACTGTTGTAACAGTGAGATGGTACCACAGCTCTTTTTCTGTTCAGGTTGATGGGTTCAACTTTTGGCTCTAATGCCAGGAATTAAACACTGAAAATGGAGATATCCTCATTTTTTTGCAATATGTAAAATTGGAGATAATGTTAGATAAATTTGAAGATTCAGAAGGATGATAATGATAAAAACATGGAATTAGGCCACTGGTCTTGTTGCAAGCTAAGCCTTTTATTTTCCTCAGTTTCCCTCATGCTAAATGCCATGTCACAATTCTTATTTCAGAGGTTGATATGAGAGTGAACTGAAATTACATAAAATGACTAACAAAATGCCTGGTATATGAACTTCAATAATTATGATTTAGTGTGTGATCATTACTGAAACCTCTTACCCAAATCTTCTACTTCCTCCTTTTCCTGTCCTGGGATATTAAAAGATAAGTGAGATGAGTGTGATTAGAAGAAATTTCATATGGAATATTCCTTCATATGCTGTCAAAATCTATTCCTTTTTAATGTATGCTTGGAAAGATTTTCATTTTGCTAGAATCTCTGCTCCTCTTTTTTTAAGTAAAATTTCAAACAAACAAAAAATAATATGCACAATGTGCCAGGATTCTGATTTTGTCAGCAATGTTGCCAGCATTAATAAATGCTTCATTCTGGGTCTGTGTACTCCATCAGGCCTCCTTGAATGAATAGTATTTGGAACATTGTCAAATTCACAGTGATATTTGCTTGAAACCACCAGAAGTCTCTCATACTACAGGTATTCTTGAGTGGAACAGGTTGATCAAAATCCACATAATGGCAACCACACTCTGTAGAATTGTATGGGTGTTTGTATTTCACTTTTTTCTATCCCAGCACTTGTCAGTTTTTATTCACATTTTCTAAGTAATGCCCATATTTTGCAAATTCCTTTTAGTCACTGTATGGGTGCAACCCTGCATGGGAGAAAGAAATATTAGATGCATCATTCAAAAAACAAAGACAAACAAAACTGTACTAGTGCTTGTGACTGTGCCTAAGAATGGGAAGTGGAAAGTTTTTCACCTAGATGATTAACTGGAATTTCAGTGGATTCTGAAGCTTCCCCGAGTTTTGTACTGCACAAATAAAACTTAGCCATATTAATTTCTATTAGCCATTACCCACAAATATATATATATTTGGAAAGCCTTTGGTGGAGCTACTAATTTCATAAATCTAAGAAACTCTCAGTTTGGTTAATACAAAACCACAATAAGAATCACAAAGTAGAAACACTTGTTAAAACTATGTAGTTAAAAACAATTAGTAAAAGTTAAGTAATTGCAAATCATCAATTTGCCTTGGGCTTTATGTCTCTAGAGATAAAATGAAATTATTGGGAAAAGATTAAGGAGGAGATAAACCACTTGGAAAGAAAAATGTTCATAAAGTTATTGAACCCAGATATCAAAGTATATATCTTATTATAGTTGATTGTCAAGTTAAAAGATAACCCATCTCTCCCATTCCCTGACACATTCTTATGTGGACTTCACTACTTTGTTATCAAGTTGTTATCAAGAGCATACTTTGTTATCAAGTTAAAATAATTTGATAACAAGACTGTTCAACCCCACTATTTCAGCAATTCACTTGGGAGAAAAATGTCTTTCTCCGATGTGTTATTAGCAATAACAGTTCTGAGTCTAGGTTACCTAGTTCAGGTCAAATGACCATCTCTGAATGAATGGCAATTACCAGACTGTGATTTCAACATTATTTGGACTTTATGTCAAATGGCATCAGCATAGTAGAGAAAAGGTTTCTTCAGAGGAAACTGAGATTCTGTTACTAGGAAAAAGGGGAAGAGCAGCTTAAGAGTCACAATCGAAGTTTTGTCCTTTATCACCCATCTGCCAGGGCTGGTGTTGAAAGGCATAGTTTAGGAGAGGGTAGGGCCATGAGAAGTAGAACTCAGAAAGAAAAAGAAAAGGGAAATTCTTTCCTCAGTTCCATTTCACCAATTTAAAGGTGAGGGAGCAGAATTAAAGGAGGGACACTAAGGGAAAGAAGCCACATCATTGCCCAGATGTGAACAAATGCCTGGAGATTTCCTGGGTAACTTGGGTGTGTCCTCTAGAGTGAAATGGGCAGCATATATTCCAATGTGGACACTTTAGTTTGATGCATGTATTTCCATTGCATAACCTCCAGAAGACACAAATCTGAATAATGCCAAATAATGAAAACTGGCTTTCTACGCATTGTTTTTTCACCTTTCTCTGTTTCTCAAGCATACATTTTTAAAGCAAACAGTAAGTTCATTGGTGTGAGGGAAAATATTTAGTGACTGATCATACCCACACATCACCTATAGTTATACTCCTGCCTCACTCTCTAGTAAAATGACTCTCCAAATTTGTCTACTGATAAGCAAGGGGATATTGATATATGGGGATAATGCTAATATTCCCTGGAGGTGGTTATGTTCTCAGTACTGGTCAAGGGTATGTATATCTTGTCTATAATTATTCTTGGGGCATTTTGCCTTCATTTGGAAATGATTTCATAACTAATCAGATACTCTGAGTTCCATAAAAGTAAAATACATCAATGCTCAATATTAAGGGACTGGGAATTAAACCAGGAATTATGCTACTCTGGACCCATCTTCATCCCTGGTATATATTTTAGCCTAAGGTAGTCCCCCTTGGCTGTCAGGCCTCCCAGAAATAATCCATGATATTCCAAATTTCAAGAGACTAAGTCATTGCCATATTCAGCTACAAGTTATCTTGCATACTTTTAATTTCCAACATATTATTTCTTTTTTGGGTGATCATACCCTAAGGCAGGATGAAAATTGCTTGAGTGGGGATTCAGACAGGAATTCAGAGAAGAAAATTTCTAGGCAAATTGGGCAAGCCTAAGTGATCCTTTAGTCATTTTTCTAGTAATTTCCTTCTTCCCTGGAGCATGATCATACAGGACAAGGATCTATTTTCAAGTCAATTACTATTCATAAAGGGAATAATTACATAAAATCCGGGAAAGCAACCCTATTTCTCTTATTATGGTAATATATGGTAATTTTTGAAAGAACTACAATACATACGATAAAAGTGGCATTTGCTTTCTTTCAGCTTCTCATAACTCTTAGTTTAATGTCACACCATTCCCAAATCTCCACTATTTCAGCAAAGCAGCAGTAAGTGACAGTTTGTAGAGTATCTTTAGGAAAAAAGAAACAAAGGAAAAAAATATTTGTTCATATCATACCATGTAGTTACCAACTTCTCATGAGATCAGGTTCAAATTTCACCAAGTTTGGTCACAGTAGACCCTCTCAGGTTTGGATGGTGACAGTGGATTCAATTTTATCTTTCCTGATGCTTGCTCATAATCTTGGATTTTGGCTCCAAAGCTCACCTCCATTTCTCTGTCCCATATTTCAAGGAATTTCCTCTCCCTTTCAGCTAGTTTTCTAAAAAATGCTTGCTAGGACTATATGCTCAATGTTTTGCACACATTGCACCATTAAGTCTACATACCACTTCTCTGCTTTACTTTTGCCTTATTTTGGCACTTTCATTCTCTATTCTTACCTTTAAGTGAATTTTCATTGAATTTCCATTCTAGACAAGGCAATATCTCATTGTCTATGGCTATAGCAATGAGGGAAAATACAAAATAAATAGAATAGAATAAATTAGAATAAATGCTAATGGTGAATTTTGACCATGAGTGGAAAGGGAAGGAGGAAATAGAGCAAGAGGATGATGGAGATGATATCTAAGCAAATTTCTGAAGGAAGCAAAGGTGTGAGTTCAGTGGAAAAAACCTTCAAGCAGAGGAAGCATCATATATAAAAGTCTAGGGGAAGAAATAATGTATGTGAAGAGCAGAGCACAGTCTCTGTAAATAGAATAGACTAAGAGTGATAGGAGGCCCAGGAGCTGCAAAAAGGAGCCAGGGTCTTATAGATCAAGTAGACTCTGGGATTCTTTCTGAAGATATAGGCACCTTTATATGGAGTAAAAGTAACCCTAAATTCAGAAGTCAGATGTCTCTCTAATTAGAGAAAAAGTGAACTAGTCCATTCTAGATAACACAAGTATGTATAAAAACAATTTTTTCATTCCTTCTAGTATAGGTTGATGTGAATTGAAGGTTATTACAGTCTGACACTACTTCAAAATTATTGCCATATGGCAATTATGTTATGGTTTAGTTCCATCCTATCTTGTGGAAATTCAAATCTATTTGGCAAGTTTGCAAATATAATAAAGGAATCAGTTTCTTTGGTGATCTGCATGCAAAAAATACATATGCATATGCTATATATGTATGTATGTGTATATATGTATGTGTATATATGCACATATACTTTGAGATATAAGAAGTGTCTATGGTTCATATAGGACCTTGTTCTTCTTCAACATGGATAAAAGGTAAAACATGATAATTCAACATACATTAGGTTATATAAAGAGATGGTGACAATAGTTACTAGGAATGTATGAAAGTTGTCAAAATTAAATCATTTAAGATGATTGCTACTTGGATGTGGGAGATTCAAAGTATGTTTTACATTAATATCAGTAAATGACATTCTATAATTCAGATGAATTTCAAAAGTACTTTTTACACCTAGAAGGAAGTTACTTGTATCACTTGTATTAATCTCTGAAATAAAACTTTTCCTATGCCAGCATGGCAAGGAGAGAATGGACCAAAATTTTTGAGGTCACTTCCTGAATACTACTACTGGAAACTATCCACCTGATAACTAAAAGGATCCTGAGGAGGATCTCTGTGAGGGAAAGTTAAAAATATATATTGGAATATTACAAATGACCTTGTTATGGGTGGGCTGGTGGGGGTTGGGGAGGCTTTATACTAAAAATTCTTTTGCCCACTTTTCCTTAACTAGAGGGAAAAAACTTTCAATCTGTTACAAACCCAACAAAAGCCCTTATCAACAATTAAGCTTCCAAACACTAGTTACCTATGTCATTTATATGTTTGCTGCCTGCCTGCCTCCCTTAGGACCCTCTCCCAACCTAAAGAAAAAAAACTTTAAACCCTCTCTTTTAGATTCCTTACCACCCCATCCTTGTTATGTAATCCCAAAGCCAGACCAAACTTTTAATGTGATCAAACTGTTTAATACTAAGAAAATAATTATCTACACATGTACTATAAGATAAGCATGTAAAAACACTGGTTACTCCATTACATGTGCTACAAAATAAACATAAAAAAAACCCAGTAGTGGTCCAAAACTGTCGTTTAGTCCCGTCACTTTACCACATGTCCAGTTAATCTGAGTTCCAAAATCACCTGTTCCAAATCCAAAGCATTCCTCTTTTCCTTCTTTGGTGTCTGTTTAACCTTCCTCCAAACATGTGGTCTAAGACATGGTGTCTTTTCCTTCCATGTCCTCTCAACTTTAAGCAGCAGGGAAACTCCAAGATATGGGAACCAATGTAAAGGTCTTGTTCAGGGCCTCTCCAAAAGTATCTGTGTCAAACTAGGTAAAACAAGCTCCAACACAAATTTCAAATCTCCAAACTCTTTAGACTCCTTCAGCATACACCATCAGCTTATGCATGCTAAAGCCATGAGTTCATCGAAGGAGAACCAAAGGCCAAAGGTCACAGACCCCAGCCATCATGGCCAGGCCTCCATCCTCCAGACTGATCCTTTCTTTCTCTTCTAAGTTTTATATATTTCCTCCTTGCCATCCCCCTTCTGAGAGCAATCCTGTCAATCATCTCATATCACTAAAGCCTTTCTTTTCTTTCTCTTTCCCTTCTATCTTTCTGAAAGAAAATTATGAATTCTAATGTAGACTAGCAGCCACATCTTAGCATATAGTCAAGCATGTAGTCTAAGCTTTTCTCACTTAGGCCTGAAGCAATCAAGTCAACAAGTCAAATCTCCATAAATTGCCAGGTCCTTCTTGAAATTTTGAAGTCTAAAGCAAAGGGGAAGTATCTTATATTTCCTAGCTATTCAATGATGCTTATCATGTTACTATCAATGCAGAATATCAGTCATATTAATAATAGTAGACGCCATTATAACAACTTGATGTTATAACTGTTAGTTCACCATAATTAATTTCCTGCTTTCTGAAAGTGTTCTTTAGAATGTTCATGTCTTATTCTATTCTAGCAAATGTCAGGGTGTCATGTAGGCTGTAGGGAGGAGTGAAATAACTTGATTGATCAGAGAATACCAAATTAATGTTGCTGGCATTCAGCCAGACCCACCTTCTGAGCAATTTATTGCAATGCAATAAATAGAAAAGTAATTTGACCCTCTGGCAAAAACTAGCACTGGAAGTGGCAGCCACTTGGCCCCGTTTGAGAAAGTGGTGAGGAGAAAATGAATTTTGTAATGAATGACTTGCCTCTCAAAGATATTTGGTTTTTACAATAGGAAATATAAAACCATCTAGAGAGTGACAATTTTGCCAAAGCAGGAAGCAATAAATCAAATAAGTGTTAGTGTAACAGATGAAGGAAATTCATTCATCTTTAGGTCATCCACAACTGCGAACTATTAGATTAAAGTAGACAGATCTAATTTTAGAAATGTGACTGGATAAGGAAGGAAGGAATAAAGAAAATCCTTTGGTTCTCACAAGACTATCTATTAAATATTATTCCTTAGATCTTATTAGGTTTGGCTTTAGAACCTCTATTTTGTAAATGTGGTTTGTGTCCAATTTAGAAAAACATAATCCATTTATATTTATTGGTCTTGTTTTGATTGTAAGTAATCCTTAAGTCTGCATAATGAAAAACAGTAATAAACTCTTCAGTGTACCAAAGCAGTACAAATAGAAGACCGAATGTAAAGCCTTGATGTACTTGATGTATTAAGGCCTTGTTCACTAGTTATTTTTGGGGGTGAAATGACCTATACATCCCACTTCATCTATGATATTCCAGGCAACCTATTGTCTAATATCCATTCAGAGGATATCAAGATCAATGGCCTTAGCACAAGGAATCACTAAAGGAAAACTTAAACCAAAGAAAGAAATCTTTGTAGTTTGTTTGCATGTTTATTTTGTGAAGGATAATGATTTACTTATTTAAGGGACTGAGCTTTTCAGTATTTTATTTTTACTTAATGTGTCTACAGAAGGGATGGTAGGAGGCAGACTGAATAGGAAGTGAAAGACTCATTGATTTTCTGTGAGCAGTTAAATCTTTAAACACCTAATATTTAGGTTTTAACAAACACTTTTAATTAACAGAAAAAAAGCAATAAACCCATTCACTAATGAATCATTTTTGTTAATGTTATTTCTCTTTCAGAATCTAGCTCTGTTATAATACATTTTTTTTATCAAAGTCAGAAAATTACATCAAAACATTTTCTAAATCATTTCTATCAGCAGACCAACTTGCTACTCTTGTGATCTTGAAGTTGGAGTATCATAAGCATTCTTTCAGGCATGGAATAGAGTATAACGATTTTTATTCTGACCTGACCTGGGATGACCTCCAGCAGGAGATCCTAGTGTCCTACTAAACAGTAACTGTATCTTCTAAATATACCTGCTTGCCTCACATCTTTCTTGTGCAATAAGAGTAATGATAGGGGTTCTCTCAAAGCAAAACTATCCTAGTGTTGAGATATAGCATATATCTATATATCATATAGCTAGCTAACTAGAAGAAGATAGAAAGACAGGCAGAGAGAGAGGGAGAGTTAGTGAGTGAGCAAGAGAGAGAGAGAGAGAGAAAGTTTTCCACGATTTTTCAGTTCAAACAATAGACTGGTTATGAGACATTACATTATTTAAATTCCCTGTCCTGTTTGTTCCTCAGTTATTACAACTGTAAAATGAGAATGACAATAGTACCTATCTTCTTTTATTTTAGCATAGTTACATTTTAGACAGTGCAATGTTCAACCCGTAGTGTTGTCATAGTACTGTCTTTTAGAGGTAATAATTTTTCTGTTCAGATAATTGGTAGCATTCTTTGTTAAATGTGTCAGAGTTTACCCTAAGAGATAAAGCTATCATGGACAATGTTCTAATTGGAAAATTATTTTGAATTTTCTAATATGCATTGTCTTGTAAGTAGTTTACTGCACATGACCTTGGCATTGTGAATAATATTATTTGAGACTGTGGAACAGGAAGTCAATGAATTCTACTGGAGGGTTATGACTAGAGGTTTAAGTATAATGTAAATTATGCTGTTATTTTATCCCTCCTACTCTTCCCCATTGCCTCATATTGGTACCTCTGACTAGTCACATCTCTTTATACTTCTTCTGGTCTATTTTCCACAAATTAGTCAATGTGATTTCTTAGGATTATATACCACCTCATCTTGCCTCTCTTAGCATCTCTCTTTGTTTAGACTTCAAGTAAATAAAAAGCATCAAATTTTTGTATTTGTATCCAGCTTCATATCCAATCTCTCCTCTCTCAAAATGTTCTGACTACACCCTCTTTCTCCCTGATCTCTGAGTAAATGAAGTATCTTCAGTCTCAGGCATATACACATGCTGTCCTGCTATGTGGATATCTATTATACATTCTATTTCACTTCTACTCATCCTTAATATTTTATCCAATGTTTTTTTGATAGTTCTTAAAGTTTGATGACCCCAGTATTTAAGGTAGTCTCTTCCCATCATTTTCTGAATTTGCTGACATAGCTTACTAACCTTTTCCTTTGGTATATATTATTATAATTTGTGGTGTTATGTTTCCCTTACATCTATATTCCCTGGAGGCAGCTGGTTATGTAAAGCGCAAACTATGTCAATTTCTGCAGGATTATATTCTAACTTCCAGGGTAATGTCGTGAGGTGTGGTTAATATTCAATGAGTCCTTGGGAATCAGTGACAGCTTGGACAAACTCTTGTCCATGTCACAAGTCTGTGACAAGCCCTGGGCTAACTGCACAACACTCATGATTTTCTTTCTTCCTCACTATAGTCTTTCAAGTAAATTACAATTTGAATTGCCTTTTTCAAAATGAAGTGATTATTTTCACATGGTGACATGAGGGGGACTACTCTTCATGAATGCATGAAGGGCTGAACTAAAGTGACTTGCTTCTGAAAAACAGTGTGTGGAAATAGAAAAGGATAATGATAGCTATATAGTGGATAAAATTGGATGATACTCCCTTAGTCAAGTGACAAATTTAGTTTAACCAATAATAAGGCCTTGATGCCATGAATCTCCTGACATAATATGATTTAAAAACAAAGATACTTCATTTGTGTGGTATTTTTCTCTAAATCTTGTAATTTTGATTTCATAATGAAAAAAACAATAGAAAATAGACATTATGAAGAAACAATTTTGTGGACATTTAAAAATACCTCTTTCAATTTCTCTAGGTAATATAAAATAATAGAGATCTGAGAAGAAAGGAAACCTGCATATTAAGTACAAAGAACTTAAAAAGTAAAAAGACAAAAATAAAAAAAACTGATAAAATCCAATTAAAGTCTGTAGATTAAATAATAGTATTGTACCAAAATTTAATTTCTTTGCTCTGATAAATATGAATGCTATATAGTGAAGAACAAAGAAAATCATGAGTGTTATATTTTCACAGGACTTGTCGCACACTTGCGACATAGACAGAATGTGTATATAGAATGTTAAAGTAAGAACAATCTGAGTAAACATGATGGAAGAATTCTCAATAGTGTTTTACAACTTTCTATATATCTAAAATTATTCTGAAATCAATTTTTAAGTAGCTAAAATGACTCAGAAATTGATTACTGTACACTGGTTGTATATTTGCCATGACTTAAGTTGATGTAATATATTGGTTCCAATTGTGTCTTGCATGGCATATTGTTGCCTATTTTGAACAGTAAGAGCATGTTATGCAGTTTCTAACTCTTTCAAAAAAAGTAACCAATTTGCTATCTGCCCAAGATTATGTTCATAAAGTAAGATTTATTTTCAGAAGAATAAAAAACTGTTGAGTGATTAAGTCATTCTGTTCAATACATGGTTGTCATGGTGAATATAAGTGTTTCATGAATATCTTAAAATCAAATCTGTAGACAATACTAATGTAACAACTTAAGAGACCAGATGCTGATGTTGTTGTTTTTAGAAACATATAAAGACTATATTGTTATACCTAATATTGAAAGTCTTCTAGGTTATCCTCAGCTGGGGCATGCTTTTCTTTAGATATTAACAAATGTATCTTTCCATTCAATTCATCTTGTTCACATATGACCAAGGGGTACCCAAACCATTAATCAGTACATGCTATAAAAGAGATTCTGCCATCCAACACACACTATAAGAAGAACAGATACTAGTGTAAAAGAGTTTTAATAGAGTTGGTGAAGAGAAAGAGAGAGAGAGAGAGAGAGAGAGAGAGAGAGAGAGAGAATTACCAGTGAAAGTAAAAAAATTACTCACCCCTTATAGGAAAATGTTCAGCCAAACAGGTTTCCATTGAGTCCTACAAGTTAGTCACAAGTCTGAGGTATCTTCTTGTAAGGAATCACAATAAAAGGGATATGCAGGGGTTGAAACTAGAGATAGCACATGAAAATTAAGTCTACTATTGTCAGACTCCCCTTTTATCTATCCCCCTAGTCTCTCTTCTACATATCTCTTTCAAATGTCTCCCCTCTGTATATCTCCTCCAAATCCTCTTCCAAGTCAAACTTGGAGAAGTAAAAGTGACCAACTCACCTACCTTCTGTGTTACATAGATTCAGTGGTCACTCAACTCTGCCAATTTTTCAGGCGATTCCCTGTTAAAGAAAATCAGTTCATGAGATACTGGGACTTATAATCCAAGGTAGCTGCCTTACAGGTATGTGTGGTGAAAGGGTGTCTTCCTTTGTCTGTAATGAGTCCAGAGACTACCAATGGCCCCTGGGAGTTTAGAAAAAAATGACTCTCAAGTCTCAGCAATTCACTGTCAGAATTTACCGTTTATCAAGGAGAGCTAAATAATTTATAATATGGTGACTAGAGTTGGTATTAATATAGTGTACAATTGAAATTTAGTGAGAGGAGAATTTAAATATTATTACAAAACATATATGAGGGGATGAATGCTTTTGTTGACTCAATTGGGGGGAACTTTTACATTATATATGTATATCAAATCATTGTGTTGTGCATTTTAAATATTTACAGTTTTATCAATTATGCCTTATGTAGTAAAGCTGTTATTATTTTAATATTTGTAAAATATGTTATAACAATATGTGTATAAAAATTAGAATATTTATGTGAAAATGTATACAAAATTGGGGAATTGAAGTTACAAATTTGCCGGGCATGGTGACGCATGTCCGTAAGTGGCAGCCTAGGAATCTATGACTGGAGCCAGGGATCATGGTTCAGGTCCCACTGGGGGCACATAGAGAGACCTAATTCCAAAAAATATATAGTTGGGCGTGGTGGCACGCACCTGTAATCCCAACTTTCTGGTAAATTGAGGCTGGGGATTGCTTGAGTCTGTGGTACCCCTGGCAATGTGAACCTGTGGTTCCACAGGCAAAAATAGCGAGACCTAGTATCAAAAAAAAAAAAAAAAGTTAATCAACAGACCATTTGAAGTTACAAATTCATATACTGCTCATTTGGTAATAGAAAAAAATCATATGAAATTTGATATTTTCTCATAATCCCAATTTTTATTTTTACCTCATCATGATTTTGTTTAACTGGGAAGCTCTTTATAAAGAGTCTCATCAAAATCCCTTTCTGAGGTTCTGACTACTTAGATATCAATCTCATACTTAATTTTCCTCAGTAATTATTAACATGTGTTTATTTATTTATTTGTTTATTTATTTTGTCTTGATCATTTCTTGCTAAGAAATTCAAACATCATGGTCTTGCTGTATATTCCAAAGGAGACCTAGCCCCGCTTCTCTCAACATCAACTTAATTAGAGAGGCCCTTTCATGTGAAAATGACTCCTCATCATCAAGGGCAATTCATTCATTAATTAAAGATGAATTAGGATGCTCACCCAGCATCCTATCTAGAACAACCTATAGACTTCCGGCAAGATTTGGCCACATCACACTTGATATTCCCAGTGGGAATGTCTATGAATTTTGAAAAGTCTCAGAAAGGTGTTTGATCTATTCCTCTAGGGAAAGGAATATTTCTAGGCCACAGATGTGATGTGAAACTTAAACTAACTGGGTTCATTGTCGGGTCGGAGAAAGATCACATGAACAGAAAATCACAACTTTGCAGTCAATTTCAAAGAACTGTCTCCATGAGTTTGTTGTAGACCTGACCCAAGACACTCAAACCCTTCATTCTGTAGTCTGTGGCTCCTGAATAGTGTAGGAGCTAACTTGCCTCCTTGTAAAGGTTCAGGCTACATGACTAATTAAAATGCCTTGTTGGGTAGCTCTGGATTATTTCTCCAGTACACTTCACAACTGTGGTATGTCATCTTAAAGGTTTTATATCTGGAAGTAAAAGTTTTCAATCTTAAGGGAGAACAGAAATAACTCAACTAACATCTCAATTTTCTAAATTGAATGGAACTGTTATATCAGTGTCCCCAGACACAGGCAGCAAGTTCTTATTCTTCTGCATGCACATAGTGCCACCCTTACAACATGAAAGATCTCCTTTGTAAAGGTAAGAAAGCATTTATAATAAGGATAGCATTAAAGAGAGGTAGTCATTGTTAGGGCTGAATTGAGACAGAAGTAGAACGTCAGTGTTTTCACAGAGTGCAATTTAAGTTAGAGCAAGTTTGGTCATTAAGATTTTTACACCCGGGCCAAGCACGGGGCTTGTGCCTGTAAGCTTCAGCCTATGAAGCAGCCGGGGCTAGGGATCAGGGTTCAAGTCCCGCCTGGGGGCCCGTAGCGAGACCTAGTTCCAAAAAAATAACTGGGCATGGTGGCACGCGCCTGTAATCCCAGCTACCTGGGAAGCTGAGGCTGGGGATTGCTTGAGTCTGTGGTACCCCAGGCAACGAGACCTGAGATTGCACAGGCAAAAATAGCAAGACCGAGTCTCAAAAAAAAAAAAAAAAAAGATTTTTACACCCATCATAAAAGTGTTCCAGCAGGTGGTGGAGAGTGAGGTTTGATCTTTGGCTTAAAAGAGTAAGATTGATGTAATATGTATGTGTGTGTGTGTGTGTGTGTATATAAATATATATATATATATCATGAATTGAGGATATATATGTTATATGTGCTATAAAGTTGAAGGTTTTATAAAAAATATAACTAAAGTTTTTACTCAAAAGAGGAGATACAAATGTGATTAAGTACATTTTTAGCTTCTCTTCAGTATCATCATGAAACAGACTGACATTTGTTCCTTTTCTCATAGCTTACAAAGAACTTTCTCAAACAGCAACTCATTAATCTCTATCTCTCCGGTGTTCAGAGTATTATTATTTCTTTACCAAGATTTATTTTAGACTCAAATTCTATGATTCTACAATATAGACCTGAGAATTACTTGATGTGGATTGGACTATGAAATAATCCAAGAGACACAGGCTTGAACCATGATAAGAGCATAGTTCCCAGTTGCTTTAGGGATATGCTGCCAAAGAACCTGGTTACCCTTGTCCAGTAGTCTGTCTTCTGTAATGCTCCTCCCCAGGGGAGGTTCCAACTCCCAGGGATATATGTGACTTTAATTGGCTTGTTACCATAATTTGAAACTATGTGTGCTGCCTGACTGGTTGTTAATGAGGCATAGTCTCTCTTGGGCTCAGTCAAGCAAAGGGAGCTTCTGAGGACTAATATACTCATTTCCCCTGCCAGTACTGCCAAAGGTGCAGAGAACTTTAGGTGCTGATAAAAATAGATTTCTCAGTTATTTTCCCATAGTGCAAACAACCACCCTTTCCAGAGAAAGCATTAGCAAGAGAATCCTCATCAGAGATATCCTCACCCATCGGTGTAAACCAATCCATTGAAGCAAATAAAGACTAATTGAACATATACATATATACTAAACACTTAAAGTGTACTATTTTATTCAAATAAGTAGCCCTGTGTCAGGGCTACAGTGAGCTAGTATCATCTCTTTGGACAAGGAAACCCAATTCCAACAGCTCAAGGTGCTCACACAAGTTACATAGACAAATGAGGCATGAAGTCAGAATTTAAAATATGACCGTGTGGTCCTGTAACATGTATTCCTAGTAATCCCAAGAACTATACAATTTTAGAGAGGGAAAATTTTCTGTAGACATTTTCTTTGAAGTGAGTTTGTAGAGTGAATTTGTAGAAATGATTTTTCATTATAAGAAAATTGATTATGCTAAGATTTCTCTGTTGTATCCTTTGGATTTTGTCCTACACCATTTGCTTGAATACTTTTTTTGAATACTTTTTAAAGATGTAGGAGAATCACATTCTTTGTCAAACCTTTCAATTCTACCTTTTTTTTTTCTCTGAGTATTTTTTGGAAGATGTTCCTTATTTTGTACAGTGGGAAAATTATCAACATGTTTTAAATTTGTGCTAGACATTTGTCCGATAATATCAAGACTACTGGATACTGTTATGAATACAAACTGGCAAAGATAACTTTGTTCTGGACTTTTTCATAGTCATGAAGTCATTATATGAGCTGTAGTTCCTTACTGTACAATCCAGACAAAGAATTTGCTTGTTCTTTGTGTTGAAATTTTCTGAATTGTTGAAGAGGTGTTAAGAGGTGAAGCATATTTCAGAAACATTCCATTGCTCTTTTCCAACACCAGTTCCAAAAATAAAATTCCTGGGTATTTTACTGCCATTATGGGTTCTTCATATTCTGAGAATATAGCCAAAGTTTTGAATCTAAACGATAATGTTTTACAAAAGGACAGTCAGGTCAGGATATAAGAAAATAAGAGGGGAAAGAGTATCATTTCAGTTTCGAGAGGAAATGCTACATTTTAAGATGTATCCTTAACTTTGACATTTGAGGTTTAGCAGATACAAGCCAGAGACTGAAAACTATCTGACCCCCACGACTCAACTCACTGTGGATGCTGAGAAGAGGAGGATGGTAGGCAGGCAGTTCAATTGTCAGTTAAATATTAGAATCCATGAGATATTTTCTTCCTCTGCCACTTGACCTCTTTTTTATGGACATTATCACCATTTTTTTTCTTTTACTGGGAGAAAATATGGTGAGAAAATGAAAGATGAAAAAGATAGAAAGGGAAAGAATAGATGAGTAGTTGATAGAGGTTGACACCCTGACACCAGGAGAAAGGGGTCAAATAAAGCCCTTTGGTTATCTTCTACGTACCTAAAAATATCCACCTCTTGTATGATTGACATTTATACTCTGATTTCCTTACATCTGTGTTGTAGAGACTGCTAATGTTGCTTAACTCATTTGTTCCTGTGCTTTATTGCTGTTAGAAAGAAGTTAGTTATTTGGATAATCTTGATAATTTAAAATGATGTAAACTTTCAGAATGGCAGACTCTAACCGGTTAGACCAAGCTATCTTCTCCCACTTTATGAACATTAATTCCCACACTGTGTTATTTCAGACATGTAAAAGTTTCCGGATAATGTAAATATTTCTTCCCTCCCTCTACCATCCTTCCTTCTCACCCTGACCCCCTGCCCCCATCACTTCATCACCTCTGACATGCTCTCAGTTTGGCCCTGTTCAAGGACCACATTTTGATAGTATGTTCTAGACTAGACTCTTGCAAATTTGAATGTGTATAAATCCTTAAAGGCCTTATTAAATTGCAAATGATGACTCAGTAGATCTAAAGAGGGGTCCCATCATTTATTATTTATTTCTAATAAATGATGAATATACTGAGCCTAAGACCATGCTTTGAGAAGTTTCAAGATAATGGTTCACTCATTTGTAGTACTGGTCAAAGTAATAAATTCTAATTCAAATGAAGTCCATACTGGCACTTGTTGCCAGATTGTCATTTTGTAAAATAATTCTCATTCCAAGAATGGGAACCTATATGTGCACCCTTTCCACACTACTAAAATCCAGGCTTCAGAGAACTTCATTCAAATGTGTTCCTCCCTTCTGTTTTATCAGAGTTTAGATAGCTAAGACCTCTAGATTTACGAAAAAGTAGATTTTAATCTCTGCTCTGTCACTTTCTTATGTGAGTTACTTGATCTCTCTAAGCACCTGTTTAAAATGAAAATTAAAAAGCTATAAGAGGAGAAAAAAGCATTTTTAAACATTTCAACATTTCAAAACATTTCAACATTTCATTTAAACATTTCAAAACATCCAGAAAACAAATATTAAAATGGTAATTAATAGTATATCAGTACTTTCCCCAGATATCAATGGCCTAAACCCACCAATCCAAAGACATAGAATGACTGGTAGGATCAGAATATAAAACCCAATTTTACTCTGTCTTCAAAAGATCTGTTTCTGATATAAGCATAAGATAAACGGAAACAGAAAACAATTCTGGAATGTCACTGGATTCTATAAAATCGGGCCTTATAAAAGACAGTGGCAGTTGCATCATATCAGATGAAGCAGATTTTCAACTAAAAATGGTAGCAAGAGACAGGGGTAAATGTTATATAATGACTAAGGGATCAATATTTCAGGAAGACCTAACATTCATTTATATATGCTACAAAGACTCATTAAAACAATTATTAACAAATCTAATAAAAAGACTTCAACAAAAACACAGTGTTAGGGGGGAGTTTCAACACCCCGTATGCATCAATGAATGGATCAACCAAATGGAGAGTCCATAAAGAAACAACAGTCATTAAAAATTTTAGTAGTTGGCTTACAGATTGATGAAAATTGATTAATCAGGAGTCATTCGTAAAAATAACAAAACCTTAAGACCCCAAACTGAAAGGAGGTGGACTTTGTTGGTTGAATCACTAAGGTTTGTAAAGATGTCCCTTATTTGGAAGATGGCAGGAAATACCGGATCCAAAGTATCATATTCCTCCTCATCTCTGTCTCCCTCCCTTTCTTTCTCTATCTTCCCTTTTCTCTTATCACTTGATACTGTTTTCTTTCAAACTGATTTCAGTTTCTGAAAAGATCTGTCCATATAGTGGTAAGGATGATCCAAGCCACTTCAAATTTATTTTCTAGTTGGTGATAAAATTTCAATGAAAGAGCTCTTACTTCCCAAGTGGACTCAAGGAATTCCACAGGTCAAGTATTATAGGTTGGTCTTTGTTGAAAGTTCACCCTTAAGTCACTTGTATGCTCCAGATGGTCTGGCCTGGGCTTTGTAAACCAGTAACTGAGAATGTGACAAAGAAGTTTCCTCTAATAGAATCTGAGTATTGTTCCAAAAAGAAAGTATTAATTATGTTTAGAAAAACTATTATTTTCTAAGAGCCAAAATGAAGTAAACATACCATATTCTAGTCTTGGACAGTACAAGGTTTTGCAACATTTCCTGATGTCTATCAGGAAGTAGGTTTTTCGCTTGCTTGTTTTTGTTCTTTTGTCAAATACTTTACAGCTTCCAAAGACTTAATGATTCAAAGGATGGGGTGAAATAAATACTTGAATATCCGCTGCCTGTATTTTATATGTCACTTCCTTATCAGACTGTACTCTTATACATACATGTATCTGTGTATATATATATATATGTATTATGTATGTATGTATATATGTGTGTGCATGTGTATACAAGCACACACACACATACTCACTATATATATGTGTGTATGTATATGTGCGTGCATATGTGTATACATGCACACACACACGCATATATATAATCACAAACATATAATACACTATCTCTGAAGTACAAACTTGATGCCACTCAGAAGGTTTCACTCAAATGATTGAAATGTAGTTAAGTGATCTTCATGTATATAGCAATTTGTACTATATACTATAAATAGAAGCTCAGGGGAAAATTCTGTTTCCCCAATCCTATTGACTTATAGAGGTGTATGGAGGGATCTGAGCTCTGAGTAGAGTGAAATATAGCTTTGTATTGCCATAGCATTCTGCCAAAGATAAAAATCACTTTAAATAAAAAAATCTATGTTCACTGGGTGAAAGCTGTTCTTTTGCAGTAAAGCATAATACTCCAGAAACCCATGCCAACTCCTCTGATCTACTAGAGTATCATTCAACAAGGAAGGGAGTAGAGGATCCTAAAACCATCCACATGGGCATCTTTGTGTAGAGGTCACACTCCTGCTTGGCCTCTTCATATACATACCTTCAGGATCTGCTCATCTTGTCAGGTTTTTGTCCCCATCTCTTCAACAGCTATGATAAAATTACCTAAAGTATAAGAAATTCTTAGGACAAAATAAGATAAAATCAATAAAACATGTAGCAAAGAGTTGGCTTATATGAAAGCACTCTCATGAGTTTGTGACTATAAAGCATATGCAGTTAATGTGTAATAATAATGCACTAAATGTGTAATAATAATTCAGTGCAAAATGATACTTTCAGTTAAAAAATTAGATAAAAAATCTTGATGTTAGGTTAAGAAAAAGCAATTTCTGTGACACTTGTAGAAATTTATCACTTGGACTGCACTTTCCTAAAGTAAGAAATAAGAAATTCAAGTAAGATATTTTGTATCCCCTCAAATTATAGAACTCTAATTTTCAAAGAAGCATTTTGGCAATATTGGTTTCTCTGCAACATGATGCTTAATGTTTCAAAAATAGATAATATTTATGATAGGCTAAGCAAGGGTATAGTAGTGATTAAAACTGATAAGATATTAAAAGTCTTTCTTTTAGTACCTTCAT
This sequence comes from Uropsilus gracilis, assembly GCA_004024945.1. Taxonomy (NCBI): domain Eukaryota; kingdom Metazoa; phylum Chordata; class Mammalia; order Eulipotyphla; family Talpidae; genus Uropsilus; species Uropsilus gracilis. Next base: position 20,162 of record PVHY01004498.1, read on the forward strand.
TTTCATAACATTAGTTGAATTAAAGTTGAGAAGTTAGAACTTTGAACTAAGTTGCATTTCTTTTTTTTTTATTGTACAAGTATCAACTTAAACTTGTCTCTAACTCTGTGCTAGGCATAGGGGTTATAGCTGGGGAGTTGCATAATATATAGCAGAAAAATAAGTAACTACATATTTTTTGCATTCTTTGGGTAGCCATCTATAAGTGGAAATGCTGGGTCATATGATAGTTCTGTTTTTAATAATTTGAGAAACCTCCATATTGCTTTTCATTGAAACTACTCTGGTCTACATTCCTACCAAGAGTGTAAGAGGGTTCCTTTTTCTCAATATCCTTACCAACACAAATTCAAAGGGATATGTTCACGCTTATGTTCACTCCTATGTTCACTCTTGCACTATTGATTATAGCCAAGATATGGGAACAACAAATGAGTGGATTAAGAAAACCTGGTGCATATATACACAATGTGATACTACTCAGATATGTAACAAAGATACATGTGACCACATGAACAGAAACTGGAGGGGTTGGTGCTTAGGGGTAATAAGTCAAATAGAAATAATACCACCATTTAATTTCACTCATGTATGAATGAAGTACTACTATTATAAAACATAGATACTACTGCTATAAAAAAGATGAACTCTTGCCACTTATAACAACATGAGTTGAAATTGAGAAGCTTCTGCTAAACAAAATAAGTCAGAAGGGGCAAGACATGTGATATATTTCATATATAAAAGACAAACAAAACAGAGGAACAATCATAATTAAACCAAAAGAGATCCTTAAGATCTGAGTGTAAAATTGAGGTTCCTGGAAAGGGAGGGAGGGAAGAAGGGATTAAGAGCAAAAGAGGGAGGAGGGGAGCCAATAGATTACAGTGAAGGATTGTGGATGATTTGGTGGTTGGTGTGGTAACTTCCAACTTGAAGATGTGTGAACTTATACTGCTACTTCTATACAGTGTTGTAAACACATGTTACCTCAAAGGAAAATAATTTTTTAAAAAAATCAGCTACATGTTATGAAGAAAATGGAAGCGGTGTCATTTTTCATATAACAAGATATATTGAGATATGTAGCAAAGAGAATCCAACCAAAGGAGAGAAATCAAAACTTTTTGAGTGGTAAACTAATGCAAAGACGTGGGATAAATCATATTTGGATACACTTGTAGAACTAGATAACAAGTATGCTGAATCATGGGAGATGAGAAATACATGTTCTGAGATGGGAGATGAGAAATACATGTTCTGAGAAAGGAAGGGGTCAGATAGTACAGGAACTTGAACTGTTGTCAAAGCTTCCTTTGTATTCTTTGTGCATTGAGACACGACTGCAAGGAAATAAAGTAATATAAATGATAATTTAAAAGCATTTCTGCTACTGTAGTGAAAAAGATTGGAGGTTATAAATGTGAAAACAGGAAGATCAATTAGAAAGCATAGGAATAAATGTTTCAGTGTTATACCTGTTTGTGATACTTATTTAATGTTTTTCTATCACTGAAACTCAGTTTCACTGTGATATGAGCATGTAAAATGCAATCTCTTAGAGCAACAGCTTATTATAGCTTAATAATATCCCTTAGTCAAGCTAACCTTATCAAATCCATATCTGACTAGTAGGACAGAGTGACTTGCTCTGTGCACATTTCAAGGTGCACTTACCCAGGCATACCTCAAGACAGAGAAGCAGGAAGATTTGTGGGCTGAAGAAATAAGGAATTAATACAGGTCTTACTGAGAACCGTGGGAGTTGACTAGTCTTTGGCATTGTCTTCTCTATTTTATGCTCAAAATGACTTCAAAGCAGTTTACTCAGTTTCACAAATCAACTTCTGATTCCAAACACAGATTGTGAATTTCAAAAATTCAGCTGGTGATTGTTAAGTTTCACCCAGTGGTGTTTAGATATTATGATTTGCATGAAGAAGTGCAAAAGATCAAAAAGAACTACGATAATAGTTTTATTATAAGAGAACTTAGAGAAATTCTCCAAACTTCCTCCTGCATTTTTCTTTCTGGTGCTTGGATAAAAATGGTAAATTAATAGAAGTGCAAAACAGTGTGGGATGCCAATACATTCAAGAAAAAGCCAAAGTTCATTTCTGCCTGCAGATTCAAACACTGCTGGCAAATCAATGAGAGCTTTACAGTGTGGTTAGCAAAAATCGTTCAGCAACTCATATCCTCAAGGACAAGATCCAAACGACTTTAACTCCTTTAGCTACTCCAAGCATTTTCTTGGATTGCTGTGAGAAGCTTTATTTTCTGTTGAGAGGGTTTTGGGGGTGCATATTATTACACCACCCATAAATCTTATCAGGACTTCACAAGAAGAGTCAGGGTTTTAGAAGTTGCCTTTTTCCCCTGGAAAATAAGTGTATATGTGTGTATGTGTGTTTGCATGTTTGTGTACACGCATGTGATGAAGAATGTGATTGTTGTGTCACCAGCGTTAGTCAGAAATTTATGTGACTCTGTTTCAGTTTAATTAGGTTATGGCAGCTTATCTATGTTCTCTTCTTTCTCTCATTTAGCTATTTTTCGACAGTAATTTTTTTTAGCAAGGGCCATTGTATTTCTGTTGTTGCACAATTAAAGTTTAGTCAACAAGAAATTTGTAGAAGTGTGGAAAAGTACATATATAAAGTTAGTATTTCTTGAGAAAATGGACAAGAAAAAATGAATAAATGTTTTATTCTTAGTTTTTATTTTGAAAAATCAGTCTGTATGATGGAGTATGTTAATCAATAAATATTGGTTGAGCATGTATCATAAGGAAGGAATTATAACTGGCACTGGGTGATAGCAGTGAATCAGAAGACAAAGATTACTTTCATAGAACTTGTAGCCAAAATAGAAAGCAGGCAAAGGGAGTCAATAATTTAAATCTAATGAGTCACACTGAGAGGATACTTGGAAGACAACCTTGGTAGACAGTGAAGAGGCCCAATTAATGCAATTGCTAAAGAATGAAGAGTTACTAGACAAGAGTTGAGAAGAATGACTTTTAGGCAGGGAGATAAGACATCCAAAGACTTAGAAATCATATTTTGTTGAAGGGATAGAGTAGTTCCAGCATGACTGCAAAATAACAAGGTGGTATTTCCATCAAACTACCTGTGTCCTTAAAAGTTTACATCCTTCAAGACCATGAAAGATTAGGGAACTTGATCCCGAATGTCGTTAAAAAGTGATTGTGGGGAAATAAACACTTAGCTAGTAAGCAAGATAAATTCAGATAAGTTACTGAAATGGGACAATGCAACAGAGAGTTCTTAGAGAAGGCAACTGCTAGGATGACCAGGAAACTCCAGCTTTATGGAGGTGGCTGTGGACGAAAGACCTGAATGCCATCAGACTTGCCTGGAAAAGTGTTTCAGGCAGAAGAGTAAATAGTGCAAAGACTAAGAATCAAGTTGAACTGTTTAATCAACAGGAAGAAATGGCTTAATGAAATTTCAACTTGGACTCTCAAATCAAAATTCAGAATTTTATTGCCCTCAAGTGTCATTACCAATGTACTCCTCTTCCTTTCCAAAATTTTGGGATGTTTTCTGTTTCACTACATAGGACCTGAGCAGAGGACCATGTTTGTTTCACCCACTTCTGTATACTCTCTATCTAGGTCATTGTCTAGATATATTATTAGACATATAAAAATTGTTGCATAAAGGAATTATAAGACATCATGGCTGTGTATCAAATGTCCTTAGACAAGAAATATTTCAGTGTTCAAATTCAGTCAAGCAATTAGTAATAAAGTAACCCAATTAAAAATCCAGAAATCAAAGCATTGAAATTATTATGGAGAAAAATACAGCTTAAATCACAAGACAGTTGTAGAAAATTGAGTTTCTCAACCAGAGTCCTATTAATATTTGGGACCCAAAAGTTCTTTAATGTGGGGACTACCCTGTATATTGTTTATTGGCATCACTAACCTGTTACCCACTAGATATAAGGAGCATCTCCTCCATTGTAATAATCACACATGTCTCCAGATATTAGAAATGGACCAGTCAAGACCACGGGGATCAAAGTACTTCTGTGATAACATTTTCTAAACTGTTGCAGAAGTTCTTGTATCTACCAGAGATCTTGAGTTTTGCAGAGTTTTGCTAAGAGGTATCTACCAGAGATCTTGAGTTTTGCAGAGTTTTGCTAAGAGGTATGATAAATATTTCCCCTGAATTGAAATATTGTACATCATACATGCATTCTTAGCAGCAGAAAACAATGATGCTTAATTTTTTATTATATTTTATGGTTAGTGTTCAGACATCCATCAATGTAAAAGAAACCACTTTCAAAATTTCCTTTATAAATATGTAATATAATTTTAGAGTAAAGCTCCTTTGTCATTTTGATGGCAAATCAGACTAATACTCATCTTATATATTGAGTTTTATCTGGATTTTATTCTATTTTAAGTAGTTTATAGAGGGAAAGAGAAGGGGGGGAAGGGTTGATTTGTAGTGTGTTGAAATCTTCAAAATAGCAGAGTTCCACTTTATCATTAAGCTGTACCACACAGCTTTCCTATACAGTTTTAATAATGTTTTGAAATAACTTTGTTTTTTTACTGATTTTAAATATTCAGAGAATATGGGCAAGTATACAAAAGAAATTAAAATCATCCATAACCTCACAATCTAGAGATAACTGTGTGTATTACATTTTTATCGATTTACTTACTATTTCATTAAATTATGTGTCAGACACTGTGCTGATGCTGGGAATTCATGGCAAACCACATGTGAAAGCTACCTATTCAAGTTAGAATTATTTGCATACATATGAATATGTATATTTTATCTCTGCTCATATCATAGGTAACTGAACACCTGGATAGGGATTGTTTGGCTCTGAGTAAAAGAAATATGAAAAATATTAAATAGGTTAATTTTTTAAAATTCACATAATAAAAAGTTTGAAAAAGAACCATTCATAACTGAATTAATGAGTGCAAATTTCCATCAGGAATCCAGACTTCTTCTGAATCCAGACTTCTTTCTACTGTATTCATTTCTAAACGTTGATCCATTGACAGAAGCTACCATTCTTCAGTTATTTATTTGGGTTCTGAAGTCGGGGGAAGAACAAATTGCAAAAGTCAAGGACCACTTGAATCTGACTCCATTGAAGAAATTTCTCAGTGACACCAATTTTTATCTCACTGGCTGGAATTATCTCATGTGGACTAGGCTACAAATGATCAAAAAAAAAAAAGAATAGTACAAAACCATACAGTACTGTGATAAATTTCCCTGAAATAGACATTCTCCTTCCCCAAAATAACCACTATTAGTATTAGACTTGCAAATACCTGACCATCTAAGTACAGAGAGAGTAATACATGAGTAGTGAGATTTTTTCTTTCCAATCAAGAGTATGACAGACATTTTTCTCTTCTCAACAATACATTGTAGATAGCCTTCCAGATCAATTTACTTAGATATGTTATTTAGAAATAATAATCAGGCAATAGACCACGATAAAACATATCACAATTAAATATCAATAGAGCCATAGATTTTTTTCAAATTGTTGTTATTGCAATTGAATTCATGGTTTATATCTTTGTACTATATCCACAGACAAATGTGTTACTTTTGTATACTAGTTTTTTTTCTAAAAATAGAATTACTGGGTCAATATATGACTTACTAGCATTCATGTCAAATTACCTTCTACAAGATCATAATCATTTCTACTACTACTGGTAGAATTAGTTTCTCTTTCCCATGTTTTCCTCAATAATGACTATTATAAATCTTTTAATATTTTTTATCACATAGGTATACTGATAGACTCCTGGATGTAATTGTCTTTAAAAGTTTTATAATAAATCCATTTCTAATATACAGTTAACACTAATATTACCTTTTAAAAAGGCTTTTAGAAACACAGAATGTTGGATGTTACCCCAGAACTACTACATAATCTATGGGGGAGGACCTAGGAGTATGTCTGCTAACAGGTTTTCCAGGCAATGCTTAGCATAGTAAACATGGAGAACAACTGATCTAAAACAATGTCTTAAAGCACTGTTCTTGACTAGCTTTTTTAAACATTCATGTGTATATGACTCTTTGAATATCATGTTCAAAAGCAAGTTTCAATTTAGTAAATATGTTGCAGTTGCAGAGGCTGAAATTTAACTTTTCATGTAAACTTTAATGCTGCTGGACCACAAACTACAGATCTCAAAGTTGCCTAAATATCCACAAACTAGAATTAGAAGAGATAGAAAATATTCAACTGAAATAATTTTTTAAGTTATCAGGATCCCACAAAGAAAAATCCTTATTCATTTGAATTCCCAAGTGGGGCTTGGGAATTAATATTTAATTTTCAGGAAGTTTTTCTCTCAATTTCGGAACATCAGTAATGCTACTACTTTGCTTGCCACCGACGATGCAAATATACTCCTTAGAATCATCTGTTTCTTCCCCAGATTGTCCATTTCTGAAGACACATGTATTCATTTTGACATTTTATACGACTATGTGGATGCTATAAAACATGCAGATGTGAATCAGGTGTGGAGCCTCCTTCCCTAGTTGTGACAATCTGGTGAAAGACATTGATGTAATAATATAATAAACATCTATAGGAAATCATAGAGGAAGAAGAAATATCTCTTTATTCTTATTCAATAGGCAATCTCCCATTTCAAACAGAAATCTCACAAAAACACTAAAATGCCAAAGAGATGATTTGCTAAATAGCATTAAGTCATAATATGGACTTTGCACTTGGGTTGTAAGTGTAACACAGCATGTTGTTCATTACACAGTGCATATGGTAAAACAAAGGAAACAAATACCACATAGAGAATCATGAATTTCTTCATTACTTGACATTTGGAGAGTTTCAAATTGTGCCCTTAATGATGTTCATCTGTAGCTACTGCATTTTAAGTAATGTGCCAGTTGAAATCTTGCTTAGTTTTCTTGTTTTTTCAAATATTCATTCTTATATAGCTTTCTGTAAAGGGTGTAAAATCCATGAAATGCTAATAATGTCAGTGATATGTTTACCATCTGATGGATAGTGATATTCACTGTCATTAAGATTTTAAAAGAACCATTTGAGCAAAGAAAATAATCAACAGGAGAGGAAAAAGAACTGTAATCAAACATAAAAGGACTTTAAAAGGGGAGACTGAGACATCTTTCAGCTTTGACCTTTATAACACTGATATTGGAATAGGACTATAATTGTCCATCACTCTTTCAATGATCAATATTCCACTCACCACAACTCATTCTTTCAATACCATTGATCTCTTTAACAACCTGGGCTGGCAATCACTCTTTGTATGTTACAAAGTTAGTGACATTTCTTCTGCCCTGTTTTGTGTTTCACTATTAAGCAGTCTCAGTGCTCTATGATGAATGTAGCTTGGCAAGTAAATTAAGAAATTCCTTCACTGATAAAGGGTTACTCTTAGGCAGGCTATCAAACTTATTATAGATTAGAATGAGTATAGCTGAAAGTCTTGCATCATTACTGAAGAACACTATCTCCACTTTTAAAGGGACTGACCAAGAGTTGAACAGAACATTGATTTTTGCTCCACTTTTCCCTAGTGTGCAGTATGATAATTAGAAAGATTTTGATCCTGATATGCAACTTATTTTTATTATTTAGATAATATTGTGACATAGAAATCATATAATTTATAATAAAATATTTTTAAGATATCAGCATTTAAAGTTTGTAGACATTGCCCCCTTCCATTTTCACAATGACTCTGTGTGCTAGACAATGGTAAATATTTTAACTGAGATTTACAGATGAATGATTGATCCTTGTGGAGGTTGAAGGGAAGAACAAATATAAACTTTCAGTCTTATACATTAGTATTCTGCTTAAAGTTGCAAAAAAGTTCTTGTAAAACTAAAACCTTTGTTTTTTGACTCAGTGTTTTTCCCATGGCACAATTTTGTTTTTGAAATTATCTTTATACCATATTGAGAATTTATTTTTAGTGTTTTTCAAATCAGGAATTCTGAAAGCATGCTGTGACATCAAGCCCTAGAATCACTTACTTAAAGGTTTTGATTCTGCTAGACACTAATTTCCACATTAACCATTCTAATGAAGCATATGGCTACTTTTATGAAATAACACCAGAAGAATGCAATTATGACATATAATAAAATATATTTATTTATAGCATGATAATGATATAGGGAACTGCAACCAAATTAAAGTTCATTTTCTGATTCTTTCTCATCTGGGCCTTTAAGACTGCAGCTATCATCAGGTTTGAGATTCAATAAGGGCATGGGGTCCTTTTACTTGACATGATAGCTCTGTGAGAGCAGATAAATGTGTTTCTTTTTCTTCTGTGGGCAAGTCTCTATTGCTCAGACTACCTAAATGAGTGGAAACATCAGATACCATTATTCTCCTACTTTGATTTCCATTGGAATAAATTAGCAATGGTACTTCTGATCCACAGAAGAGAGCAAAATCAATTTACTGTCTTGTTCCCTATTACTGATGTTGGTGACCATGAACAATGGGTATTAGGAAATGAGTACTTCATGAGTATTTGTACATAAAATCATTAACTACTTCATAGGCAATTACAATCATTATCCTCATTTTAAAACAGGAAACTGAGACTAAATGATAGTTTAGAGACAGACTTAAATTTCCAGAGCAGTTAATGGTGGAGCCAGGATTGATGTCCTGGTTCTCTAGCACATAATCCAGTCTTTTAAAGACTGAATTATGCTATCTCTCCTGAATAAAACATTAAGTATCACCCAGAACTTGCAGATATTGCTCAGTCTGGTCTCCTGTGAAAGCTTGTGATTGTATATTTAACATTACTTAATTTTCTCCTCTTCAAAGTCATTCTAACTACCCCTTTCTGCATGAGGACAACAAAAACTGTCTCAAAGCCTTTTTTTCCAAGCATGGGTTTCTTCTTGAATGCTGAAAGGATCTGTTTTTTGATGATATAAAATGGCGTCATTCCCATTTGTTTCCGTACTTATTTTTGACCATTTCTGTTTTCTAACTCATTAATTTCAACAGTGTGCTAAGTGCTTCACAAATTTTATACATATTTTTATTGACATAGCATCGGTTTATAACATTATATGCATCAAGAGCACAGCATTATAAATCACAGCATTATAATGTAATAACTATTACATTAAATTCACCACTAGAAGTTTAGTTTCCATCATTCATCATATCATTGATCATTTTATTAAACTTATCCACCTCAATTTCCACTTTTCTTCTGGTAACAGTATTTTATTCTTAAAATCTAAGAATTTGTTTTTTTGTTTCATTTTGTCTGTTAATTAATATTGTCTATTTTTCACATATTTTTGAAATTACATAATGTTTGTCTTTCTCCTCCTGGCTTCCTTTATTTAGCATAATATTCATCTATATTGCAAATACAGGATTTCATCTTTTGTATAGTTGAGTATTATCATATAGTGTGTGTGTATGTCTGTGTACAACACCTCTCTCTGAAGAATATTGTCTTAGTCACACTACACCACAGCTTTATGAAGGAGGCATATCTGTCAATCTTTATTTTTTATAGAAGGATAAACTTTATCAAAGAAACTTGAAATAAGTTTTCAAAGTCTAAAGGTATTTCAAAACAGAATTGGAATTTAGACCTGAGAAATTTGACTCTTATTCTCTCTTCTCTGTCTTATCCTCAAAGGATTCATGTTTGCCCATTTGAAGACCATTAGGGAGTATTGGTGCCACATTTTATAAAGTTAGAGGTTCTCGGTGTCATGATAAGTTATGAATTCCTCAAAAAATAATCTAGACTAGCAGTAAGACAGTCATCTCTGAATTGTTCACTTCTTAATACAAGAGTAAGAACTTCCAAGGTTCCCAAATAATGTCATTTTAACTGTTTTGCATTATGAGGTGCTCTCATGTATGTGACAAAAAGGGGCATAGTTAGAGAAAACTCAGAATCTACATTCTGGAAACGTGCCCTGCTCCCTGGAAAGCAACATTCATTGCAAGCATCACAACAGAATCAAACTGTTATCCCAAAGCACTTCATTTGTGAATTGTTTGCTTTCATTTGTTAGTGAATTAAGCACTTGTCCAATGTGCATTCGTACCATAGATAACTTGCCCTTTCTTCTTTTCAGTGAGATGGTCTATGGTATGTCAAGTTCAGTTCAACTGATCCCAGACCTGCAGTTGCTAAACTGTTGGTCAACTAACTCATGGAAAGGGCTTTCCACTTTGAGCTAGCAATTAGATGAATTGGATTCACTGATTCACTGAATTGTTTCTCAAGTACTAGAGTTTTGGGGCACATATCTTAAATGTCTCTACACCACAATTTTCTTCGTCATACATAGAAATCATATTGCACATGCATTTTCTACTCTGGCTGCTTCTGGAAAACAAAAAAGCCTTATGATTACATTATAATTGTAAAATTCTAACAGAAAACAGATGTAAGGTATTTTTATGAGTATAACAGTTTAATACTTAAATCAAATGTGCAAACTCTCATACTCAATTAAAATGACGAGGCTGTTCACTCATGTCAATTCACCAGTAGAGATTTTATAATGATCTTAACATGCAAAGGAGCAGAGAAGAACACATCTTCATACTGCTTATTTTGTTCTTTCTTGTAGTCTAACTTACTGATTCTTGTGCTTTAGTATAAATATATATTACTATTTAGGGTGATATTCAACAGGTCACTCATCTTACTTTATTGATATTTCTCAGAATAAATATTTTGAGAATATAAATATAAAAATAAATGATTATTTCTCATAGTATCTCTAAATTTCATATATACCCCATTTTCCTTATAAGACAAAACTCTATCATATTACTATCTTTCTGAGTACATTCTAGCCTGCATACTTGCAATGAAAGTTCCTAAATATTTCTTTGAGCCTCAGTTTTCTCCTAGTGAAAGAAAATATACCTTGAAGTGTTTTAGAGGACCCAATTACATTCAAAACTGTATCTACCTAAAAAGTTTTATTATACTGTTGGGCACATTGTAAGTTCTTAGAAAATACTATTTCCCTTCTTAGAACACACTTCCCTAGAACTCATCTCACACCACAAAGCAGTAATGGTAATTATCCCTGGTTTTAGGAACTGACAACTGTTCTCATTTGCCTTTAAATTGCTTTTATGTGTTGCATAGTTGCATAACTTGCAAAACATTCATTGATTTGTTGAATCCTCTTGCATAAATGATTGCTCAGTGTCGCACATCTTTCCTAATTAGATAAATTCTTTCAATAAAAGGATAAGGATAAACAGAATCTTTAGTCAAAATCCAAGACCTAAAATTTCCTACTGGGGATAAAACCTACTGCTCTCTGTGATGTTACTTACAACTGGCCAGGTTGTTGGCTGACTTTGATGTTGAATGTGCATACTCACTTCATCCAAAAATATTGAGAGAGAAAAGAATTCAATGATATCTGAGTCTTTCTTTTTCAATCTCACCATCTTTAATTGCATTTTTATTGATGTCAAAAGACATTACTTTAGAGTATATTCCTGCTATAAAATGTCAACATTCCTAGAATTTGCTGGCTTATTTATTTTATTCTGGGTTTTTTTTTAATTAAAATTAAATGCTGATACTTACTATCTATCAGAGTGACCCAAGTTTAAGAAATTGATAATATTAAATAACCATGGGCTGTAGAATAACTGGAATTCTCATACTTTCAGAATGTCAAGTGATACAACCACTTCAGAAAACTGGCAATATATTACAAAATCTTACTATGACTCAACAGTTCAACAACAAAATATATGTCCATAAGAAATTAATGTGTCTGTCTACAAAAAATCATATAGGCAAGTTTTAGCATCTTCACAATAATCAAAATTGAAGCTACCCAAATGACTATCAACAGGAGAATGTGTAAGTGAATTGTGATAGGTTAATGTGCAGGAACATTATGCAACAATGAAAAAGCTCCCGTTCTAACAATAACATCAGTAAAACTAGAAAAATCATTTTGAGCAAAAGAAGGTAAAATAACTATGTGCTGTCCCTCCTGCTAAATGCTTTAAATATATCTAATATTTTCATATGCATTTTCACTGTGTTCAAAATACACTTGAGAAAAATGATTTCAAATGAATCCCTATTGTATAATTCTGTCAATGTGGAAGTGCAAGAATAGGGAAAACAATCTCTGATGGTAGTAACTCCACTGGTGAAAGCTGATGATTAGGAATGATCACAAGAAAAACTTTTTGCAGGATAAAAATACCCTAATATTGATCTGGATAGTTCTTATATATGTCTACACATGTAAGGAAGTGTGAACATGTTTTTAAGACTGGTAGATTTTAACACATCTATACTATATATCTTAAAACATTCTAAATAACCTATATATTACAATAGAAACTTTTTAAATAAGATCAAATATATCAAAGAAAATTAGTGACTTTATATGAGAAAACTTCTAAGCATCCAGTTTCTTCAACAAATATGAATCAAAAAAAGAGATTAAGAGATAACTACTACAGATTTAAAGGTATTATTAGAAATCAGTCAAAGGTAATTTGTGTGATTTTTATTTAGATCCTGATCTTTAATAACAAGATATTTTTGAGTCATGGGAAGAAAATTAAATATGGGTTAGTTACTAACTGTTGTTAAGGATTTATTATTCATTTTGGTGATGTGATCTTGATATTTATTGCAACTGTAGGTGAAATGTTATGGAATCTGAGATTGCAGTAAATATTTCAACTAACACTGAGAATAAAGAGATGAAACAATAATAACTGAATGTTGACTCTTGGAATTAGTCTCAATTTTAACTTTAACTGAACTTTGTAGCACAAAAACTAGCAAGCCAGCATCAGTATAGCAGGAGGGGTATATATTAATGAGCCCATTTTTTTGAAAAAGGCCTTCATTTACAATGAGTTATCAAAAACGAAATTGTTGTGTATGTGGCAAAAGTTCATCACTGAAGTCTAGACTGAAGAGAGAGATGTGAGGGTGTCTTGTCCCAGAAGTTGCAACGCTGAACTCTGAGTTTGACAGAAATTAGATGTAGAGAATATTTGAGTAATAACAACAACAACAACAACAACAACAATAATAATAGCCAGCAGAAGTTGGAGGCCTTCAATATTCAAGGAAAGGAAATAGAGTCCCTGGAGGGTACTAAGGAAGATTAATGAGGGAGAACTGAGAGAATAAAAAATAAAATAACCCAGGAAAGTTAAGAATTATAAAAGCATATTCTGAGTTTCATTCAGCAATTATTTTCTGAACAGCAACTGTGTATAGGTGCTGAAAGTGGTCTAGGTAGATTTTGGGAGACATCTTCCTGAGACTATCCCAGGGCACTAAAAAAGGGTAGAGGACAAGCATAATTTGCAGTAATATTAAATAAAACATTGAGAAATTTTCTTCTAATCAGAAGTGTACGAAAGAAAGAAGAGCAAGTCAATGAGGGAAATTTGAAAGAGGTTTTACTGCCTATACTGATATTAAAGAGGACACCATCTTAATTAAGGAAGAGCCAGATCCCTTGCATCATTCTTTTCATTGACAGTCCTCTGTGCCCCATAATTGGAATATAAACTCACTGCATTTCAAGACGTGGAAACTGAACAGTGACAGGCCCTGTTGTCGACCACATTTCAGAAAAAAATGCCAAAAAAAGGTCATTTCTCCATCCTAAAATTAAAATTGACCCACTTTCATATTTCCTTGGGCTCTACATGCTCACATGAAGACCCTATTTGCCAATTCTCAGCCCGAAGTTAATTTACTTTCATTTTATTTTTCCTTACTCCTGAATTGAATTATCACCTTCTTGAAAAGTGGTGTGTATAATAGAAAGGCTGACACCAGCCAAAGTGGAGTGCTGCAGCCCAAATGAGGCTCCTATTATTGCCTTATTACATGAGAAACAGGCTTCTCTTTGCCCTTCATTCATCACCTGCTCACTATGAAAACCTAATTGAGCCGCTTTGTTTTAATGGCAGCTGTTCTGCCCTGACCTGCGCCACTACCTCCACCCTGCTCTGTGAGCAAACAGATGAGTTCCATTTGGGGTTGAAGTTATTGTGCCTGAAAATCACAGTTAAGGGCGATGTGATTTTTTTTTTTCTTCACCTTCACAGGAACATTAAGCATTGCTCTCTGTCCCTTGAAGTCCAGAATAGGACCTGGCTAATGGGCACCCTGTGAAACCGTCTTATCACACTCTTCAGATCCAAGAACCTCAGCTTTGCTCTGTCCCTCCTGCTAAAAGCTTTAAAGATTTCTCCTGATATCTCTGTATGCATTTTAAGTGTGTTACAAATACATCTGAGAAATATATTTTCAAGGTGCATGGTGCTTGGCCTGTGTTTTGCTCTATATAATCTTCCGATTAGAACTATGGATTCCTTTTTACACTGTGCCCTGAAGCAAGGTCCATTTGTGAAATCTAATTATACCCGCTTGTTTTCTTGGGATGAAGGCCATTATTGTTCTTCCGCCAGGCATGCTTCTTGTATCTGGAGGATTTTTGTTGAAGCAGTAATTTTTGATTTTGTGCATTTTTTGTTGGGGGGGGTGGAAAATTATTATTTTTTTTAAAATTCCCAAATGAGTGGATGACTTTTTAAATAAAACAAGTTTTTATGAGCCAATTCAGATGGTCTTTTATACCTCCCTTTCTTTGGGTTCTGAAAGTTCCTTTGTTTCAATTCCTATCCCTTTTCTTTCAAAAAATGGAAAAACTCACTTTTTGTGGGGTTAAATGTTCACAGTAGTTTGCAATACAAAATTCATAAAAAAAAAAAAAACTCCTGTATTTGTGACGTCTCACAAGTCACAGTGCAAAATAGCATGTGTTTCTAGGCTCACATTGCTACAGAAACACAAAAATATCTTCTTAAAAGGCTTTGTGAAAATGGAGTTGTCTTTGCACTTATATTTGTGTTGAATCCAAAACAGTCAGTGAAAGCTGAAATGAAACCAAATGCAGACTAATTTTAGCAACTTCCATTTTGTCGGCTCATTTTACAGAATTAATCCATGGAAGATTATGTCACCATTTACACCAAGTTAGTATGACTGTCAAGCAAGACTAGAATTCTTATTTGTATTCTTACCATGTCCATCTTTTTAATGATGTCTCTCTCCATTTCTCATGCAGACGTTTTTCCTATCTGTTTTCAATGCTAATGTTCCCCCATCCTGTTTTTCAAATTAAATATTGTACTTAAAATATTAATACTCTTTGCTCTTTGATTCTTTGTTTATTCACCTTATGCAAAACGCAACAGTAAGCCCTCCATCTATATTAAATGCTGCCATATGGCAGATTCAATTATTTATTAATGACTGTTCCATGATCTGGGGCAGCAAAGACTTTATATAATCATGCGATTCTTATTCAAAAATGTCCTGCTAGTATTACCCTGTGGGGGATGGGGGAAATGAAATGCATTCATCTACTCAAGGAAAAAATGACTTGTTTCTAAATACCACTATAGAGATATTAAACTAGGTCCACTATATGGTTTCTAAATACCACTATAGAGATATTAAACTAGATATTAAACTTGGTATTACTTCGCATACTAAGGAAGTTAGCTTGTATTTTATTGTATTTGGGCATGTAAATTTTATAGCATTTATTAAAGTGGAAACCACATACTATAAACATATAGCTCAATTTGTTATCACAAAGGTGTAACCACTGTCATGGTAAAAAAAATAGTATATTTTAAAGTGCCCTGTTCATCTCTCTAGCTATGTTCTTGGGATTGTTTTGGCATTTTGTATGATTTATGTGCTTTTCTTACATGACTTTGTGTGATTTCTGTAAATACAGACTGCTTTTTCATTTTTTAAATGGCATCTTTTGATGGAGAGATATTCTTATAGGGTAACACTGATATGATTCAGAGATATAAGATCACACCACTTCAGGTGTATGTCACAACACCGGACCCACCACTACTCTCCACCATAAACCATTGGGCACCCTCATACCCTAGAACAGGTTCTTAATTTTTATGCTGTCCCATTTATCATATTTTTCCACTATACTTAATGTTTTGCTTCTAACTTTATTTTGAATCTCATTTTAAGAATTTCTACCTGTTTCAAAGTAATGAAGATTTTCTAGTAGATTTCCTAGAAGATGGCCTTCATTTTTCAGTCTACATTCACCCAATGGCTTGGCATAATCTAGTACATTTAAAAAAGACTGCTCTGATTTTTATGTGTAACATAGATAAGCAGGGAGAATATTTTTAATATTCTGTCTCAATAATTTAGGTAAGAAATGATTGTGAAGGATTTGGATGGTAGTGGTAATACTGGAGGGGAATGCTTGGGTTTGAGTTATGTTTCAGAAAATGAAACTTCAAATTTTACAGTGACAGGAGTTTGAGATATTAGGGATGCTTCCTTATTTCTTTTCTTGAGCCACTGAGTGGATAATGGTATTTTAACTAAGAGTGAGCAAACAGAATGAAGAATTTAGAACAACCTGGAGAATTCTCTTTGCCCAAATTAAGATTGAGATGAGTCGTGTAATGGGACATGAGTGAATGAATGACCCAATAACCTTGTTCATTATTAGTAAGTAAATAGTGAAACAATTGCACCCATGTATGTGACACTAAGTTCAGGATTTTTATCCATTTTATCAACATAATCCAGAGAATATTCCACTGCTTTCTAGTGTCAAGGTAATATTTAAAAAGACAGTAAACATCTTCCAGTCAAATTGAGATATTTAAACCCCTTCAATGTTAGGTACATTACTTTGGTGTATAAAAAAATTCTTCAGGTAAAAAGTGTTTCTTTTGCTTTATTTAATACAATGTTTCTCAAATGTACGTTTCCATTGAAAAAGTGTTCTCAGGGGCATACCTATTAAGGTCTCACAGCAGCATTATTAGTGTTCTGTGGAATAATCTTTAGGAAAAGTTATTCTTCAATATAGTGCATACATATAGTATTGTAAATACATTTACATGCTCTGCCTTAAATGCAAAGGTGACTCAATTGCCTTTACAGTACACTCAAATAAGTAAATTTGTTTATTCCTGTTCTCGTGCAAGTGGTAAATGTGTTTTAACTGCCCTTTCTCAAGGGCAGTTCCCTCGTGCCATAATAATTGAAAATTAAGAAGTTACAAAGTCATAATTAAATTGTCCCCTTTGAACCTTTGTTGACTGAAGCTGCATATTAACCTTATTCTGTTCAGACAGGAGTGGCAAGAAATATTCTGAACACCAACTGCTACAAGATAACATAACAAGCTTTGACAGCTTCCTAATTACCTGACTACCCAGTAGTTAAAAACTCTTTAATACTGTAGCAATTCTCTTCTTTGCACATAAGTCAAGAGGTATATCCAATTTGCTACTTAATTGATATCTATACTGCTGTTTTAAAAATAATACACATTCCCCTAGTATGTTGAATTACTAATTTGTGACCTCTAATCCACATCAAGAAATAATTATAAAGAGAAATTACTTATATTATTAACCATGATAATGTCAAGAACAGATAAATCTAAACCCTGTAACTCAAAGTAGATTGAATCATTTTTATAAAAAAGCAAGCTCTCCTTTTTCCTCAAGATCTAACCTATATATTAATTTAATTAATCACCACACATTTTTCCATGGTTTATTTTAGCCTGATAAATTTTATTCTCATCTGTAGAATGGGGAAAATAATAGTCTTAATGTCAATATGAATATGAATAAAAGTGTTACATGTAATTAGGACATGTTAGTGCAGGATCTGCACTATAGAGACTACTCTAGTAATATCAGCTTTATTTATCTCAGTTATAAAGACTTGAATTTGACATTATGGACTTTGTATATATTTGTTAAAGTAATATTAAACTCATATTGAAGTTTACCTTATTCTATTACTAGAGTAAGAGATATTTAGAATCAGAATTTGGTCATAAGACATTTTCTAGCCTTAGATATAATTATTATGTAACTATGAAAATTAGTTAATCTCAAAGGTTCTTCAGATAGCAGGATTACACTGTACATAGAGTGTTCTTTGCTTCAAGGCACTGTGCTATGCCCTTTGCAGTCATAAGCACAGTAGCCCAATAGCAAGGAGAGTATCTTCGACACCATTTGCAGCAATAACAGCAGTGACGGTATTATACCTATAGACTCCTAGCAACATGCTCAGAAGCAGAGCTAATAAATGGTGGAGGCAGATGCTGAATAGTCTGAGGTAAATCTAAGTAGTTAGTCTGCTTGGAAGTAGACCTCTCAGGAATTAAAGAAAAAAAATTCTAGGATAGGGAGTTTACACTTGGTGAAACACCATCTCTAAAATTCTTAGACAAAAATGTTGCATGATTCTCTTGCATTGTAACAATGACTTCATTAAAGTTTCCAGGAAATTGTTTTTTTAAGATATCTAAAAATTTTAGAACATTGTATCTGCAAATATGGTTTCAATTTTCATTCAAGTTCATAGTCTCTCATTAACATAACCATGACATTACTATCTCCTAGCAAGAATTGACCTAAGCATCAGCAGTAGATTTTTCCACAATAATTGCATCAAATGTTGTACACTGTAAATATTTAATAAAGCATCTTTCACTCACCTTTAGTTTCCCTATGGCTGTGTCACTGTTAGTAGGCATATGTGGTCTAAATGACCTAGAGATGAAAGAAGGACCAGACATTGGTCTGTACCATCTTCTTAATAGCTTTCCTTCTCAGTTTCTTTCTTTTTCTCGTATGTGGTATATCTTCTCCGAAAAGTTTTCAAACTGTTGAGGTTCTCATATGAATAAAGCTGAGATTTCCTCTACTTGTCTTCATAATCCCAGGATTCTAAAAAGTTATGTATTGAATTTTGTACTTTTATTTTGGGGGAAGAGGGGATGATAGAGGCAAGTTTATTTAAGAAAAGGGAAATGGAAGATCAGAAATAAAAAAATAAAAGGTAGAACACCTTAGGGTTGGTCAAGCCCAAAGGTGGGGCAAAAAAAAGCTTTTACCTTAACTCCTGTATTCTCTTTAAACTGTTAATATAAAAGGATGTTTTTAAAAATAAAAAGAAACCTTATGTCTCTATTAGCATTTATAACCTGAGAGCAAAAAATATTCACTGGATGTTTAGCTTTTCAGTAGACCTAAGGGTGCTTGACCCCTCTTTGTTTGCTGGGTGCTTTAGCAGTGCAATTTTTTCCCCAGGGAGAAATAATCAGATATTGATAAAATGTCACAGTGACATCACTATCTTCATATATTTTCTGACAATTGTGAGAATCCCAGAATCAGGAACCCTGTTACAAACCTTTCCTTTGGGTTATCTTGGGAACTAACTAGAAGGCAATGATCTAGAGTACCTACTCAGCATCAAATGAAGAGGTCTACTTTCCCATTCTTGCCTCTTTCTAGATAGGTGATCAAAAGCGACTATCCAGTCCCTGTCTTGTGACTGAGTTTATTATCTTTGTCTCTAGGTCTCTATAAGAATTTGTCAAGATACTGTGCATTCCAGAGCATGGAATGTTGCCTTGCACACAGATTTAATAAGCCAAATCAGTGTTAACTACTATTTTCTTTATAAGCATTTGTACATAAGTGTCTCAGACTTTTTACTGGGAATGGAAACTGGAGCAAAGAAATTGTTCTTTGGAGACCTTTGGAAGAATCTAGGAATAATTTCCAGGTCAAGAACTATGGTGGGAAAGGCCCTTTTCATTTCATTTCCAGACCCATCAAGGGACTGCTCCCTCAAGTCCTCTTATGAAGGAGGTCAGGGAGAAAAATGAACCTTATCAAAAGACACAAAGAAACAGAACTTGATCAAAGCAAAGAGAATCTCCCAGCAAAGCTGTTGATTAAGTTTTAGGATTTTTGGTTCATTTGCAGTCAAATTCATTCAGATACGTACACTACTAACAGATACTCTCAAAAGTTAATCATCTCTGATTTGATTCTTCCTGGGTCTTCTCCTAGGGGGTAGTTTAGAATATATCTAATTATAAAAGTATGAAGTAAGTAACAACATTCACATTTTAATACTCAACATATACCTCATATATTTCTGGTGGTCACAGAATTTTTTATAGGATATTTCATAGCAAATGTTACCCAGTACTAATTAAGTTACAAAATGTTAAAAGCTTAAAAAAGTGAAACAATATAATACTATATTTTATTTAACATAATATACTCAAAATATAATTTTAAAACATGCCTCTACTTAACATAAGAAGTTATTAATAAGATTTTACATTCTAATTTTTATACCACACCTTGAAATCCAGTGTTTCTATTATTTATAATGCATCCATATTCTGATGCTGCTAAGGGTAAACTTAAAATGTAGTTCTGCCAAAACATTTGTTTTAATGGAAAATATTTTATACTCTTTCCATTTCAAAATTTACACTTAAGTTAAATTAAAAATTCAGCTCCCAAGTTACACAGTTATATTTGCAAGTGCACAATAACTACATGTGGCTAGTAACTGCTCTATTAGACAATGCAGTTTTATGGGAAAGATATGAATTTAGTTAGAAGTGGTACATTTGAATCTTTCCGTTGTTTTACAGTGTGTCTGCGCAATTTGCTTAGCTTCTCTGAGCCTCAGTTTTATCCCCTTTATGCAGGTCCCTAAGCTCATAAATGTGTTAAAGAGTTGAATGAGATAATATAATAAGAGGGCTATAAAATGAAATGTAAACATAAGGTATTTTTAATTTAATACAATGAGAGTGATTAAGATGTTCTAAATCAGATTCCACAGTTGTGGGAGCAAAAAAAAATATTCTTCTCTAACTATCCTGGTGTAAAAAAAAAAAAAATCTTAGGATTTCGTAGATGGATACCTTTTAAAACAATTATTTTCCTTATTTCCTATTGGGAAAATCAATGCCTTTTTCTGATTGTCAAGTTTTAAGCAGTTTTTTAAATAGAAAGTGACCTTTACAGTTCTTTAACAAAGACATTACATGATAAAATTGTGATAGTGGAGAATGAGGTAAAGTGTGTGTGTGTGTGTTGTGTGTGTGTATGTGTGTGTGCATTGGAAAAGTAACACATTAAATTGTTAATAGGCAATTGTTAATATTACCAGCATAGAAGGGAATGGAAAAAAGAGACTCCCTTGTTTTATTTCACAGACTTACCTAGTATTTCAATTTTGAACAAATGTATTATTTTTGTAATAATAATCAGTACAAATGAAAAATGAAGGCAAAGAGCTGTAATTCTACAGCACTGAGAGATCAAGCTAATTTCTTTTGGAGAGTGATTTTATTATCACTCATGAGAATTAGTACAGAGAAATCAGTAAACCACAGTTATGTTGTGTCACATATGCTGTGGCCTATGTGAGCTGCAATCCATCCCAAATTAATGCTGGTAATCTGGATCTACTTTACTAATAAATTTCCCTTTGGGTTCATATTTTCATCCAAGCTATTCTTTCCATCTAGCCATCTATCACCTTCTAAAACACAAAACATGTCTCTCAACATGCATATCTTCTTGAATTTTAGTGTTGGCCTCTGTGGAGAATGCTGTCTACTTAGTTGAATTGTTCCCAAGGGTTCAAGTGCCCTAAATGAATTGTGTCACATAGACCTTGAAATCTCAATTTAGATCACATAATCCACAACATTACCTTGGAATTTGGTCAAAATCTAAGTGTTTACATTTAAGCAGTCATAGAGATATAGAATCAACTTTATGTATTCAGATTATCCTAGAAAGAATAAAAGGTATAAAGGAATATTTAAGGGATCAGAACAACATCTGCTCAATATCTCCTCCTCTGGCTTTCAGCCACTGCCAACTGGCTCTTAGGACTTGTGTGAACTAACTTTACCAAATGACTTACAACAGACAGATTGTCTGCTGTGTGTCTTGACATTAATATGCCAAATAATTATTGAATGTGTTCTGTTTTAATTTAGGTTGTTGTAACAGAATACTATCATTTGAGAGGTACAAACAGCAGGAGCTTATTTCTCACAGTTCTAGAGGTTGGAATTATGAGGTCAGGGTACCAGCAAAGTTAGGATCTTGGTGAAGGCCCTCTTCTTAGTTAAGATAATGGGATAAAAGTTCATTAAAAACTACCTGTGGGGACACAGTCAGTACTCCAAAAGATGTCACAGGATCGTGACACTAACAGTGTTTATGCAGAGAAACTGTGACACTGACAGTGTTTATGCAGAGAAGCAAGAAAGAATATGAAGCATCTAGGTCAAAGAATATGTTTCAAATAGTAATTAAGGAGTTAATTAATTACATATTTTAGAGAAAGACTTTTGAAATTATCATTCAGTTTTATTCATTTTATCTTCACTTTCAATTAATTACTCATTTTTGCTTTATGATTTAATATTTGTGATAAAATTATTCCAAATTTATTCCATAATTTCCCTTTGAATGTACATACAGCATTAATACAAACCTAAATTGATTTAAGATATGTTTGATCACTAACAGAAGTCAATGTTTTATTTTACTCTGATTGAAAATAGAATATATATACATATATGTATATATATATATATGGGGACATAAAAAAGAATTTTATGTCCTTATGTTACTCTGGAAATACAGTCACCAGAATTTCAGATGTTAGGTTGCACTTCCAATATAGTACTTGCTTAACAAAGGTAGACATTACATTAGTAGAAAATTGAAGTGTTCAGTAATAGTTTCACCCATAATGAGTAAGGCAGAGCTATTTCAAAATGATAGAAATCTAAAATTGGATATTAAAATATAACAAAATGAAGGTATCTAAAAGCATGTGAAAGCATTCTAGTCATATTTTCATTCTGTCACATATTAAAGTAGAAAATATTCAAAAGCTGTGTGATTTAAGTGACATATGTCTCATGTGAGTATATGTAAAGGAGAATGCATTTTTAAAAAACTATCCAAAATTCAAATGCTATGGGTTTGACTTGTGAAAACCCAAGTCAGTGCAGGCAAATATCTAATCACAGTTAAAATCCTTTTTTTAAGTTTATTTATATTTGAACTCAGCCAAAAGGTCTTCCAAGTTATCATATTTACCCATTCTATTATTCTTAATATTTTCCCTATGTAATTATTTTCTGAATAATATGAATGAAAGATTTGGATTTGCATCATGTCCTGTGCCCCTCCATAAACACTGAGGGTACCCAGGATTTGTTATAAGAATGAAGTGACAATCATTCCTGTGTAACAATCTTCAATAACAGTGTTCCAGTTTATTCTTTTCAACCACTGAAATACAGTAGACTAACACTAATTTACTTAAAGAAATTGAAGGCATACTTTTTAAGGTCAACATTTTAAATGATGAAGCAAGAAAACAGAATTCATTTTGATGCCAATAAACTATTTGATCTGATCATAAGAAGTAAAAGTAAAGTTTCTGTGAAAAACATTTGCAAAGGAAACTTTATTTGGTTGTTTGGTTGGACTTTTCATTTTTTTGTGTATTTTGGCTGACCCCACAAACAGTGACAGATGTTAACGACATAATTACCCAGTAACTAATCCCTATTAGGATGTACACATTTTAGCTCTGCTGGTGCAAATAAGAATAGGAGATTGCAAAACAAAGCAACATAAACTCCAAGGTTTAGCAAAACAGAAATTCATTCTTTCCAGGTTCTGAAGGTTAGAGGTATGAAATCATTGATGTGTTGGCAGGGCCACACTCTAACATTTAGTACAATTCTTTCCTGTCTCTTCCCAGCTTCTAGGTCTGACATCAATTGTTGACATTTTCTGGCTTCTGGCTGCATGACTCCAATCTCTGTTTCAACCATCAAAAAACACTACATACATGTCTGTTTCTTCTAGTTTCTTCCCCTTGCTATAAGGACACCAATCTTACAAATCTTACAAAAGCCCAACACTAATGACATCCTACTAACTTGATTATGTCTGCAAAAACCCTAGTAAAGTAAAGAAACATTCACAGGTACCAGAGACTTTGATTTCAGCATATCTTTGTAGAGCACACAATTCAAGCCTTTGTAGGGACTTAGGAAAAAGAGAAATTCCTTAAAATAACTTTCTGCATGGAAATGACAGGTACTTTATATTCCTGGGAATTATATAAATATGATGGAGTAATTACAATAATGTTTGAATGAGGGTGGGCGGCGAGGAGGGGAAGACATGTCTTATATTTTCAGATGGAGTTTCTAAGTATCACCAGGACAAGAGTGCATATAACATTAGGAATACTAAGGGACAGGAGTAGAAGAATTTGGAACAAAATTAAAAACCAAAGTGACTAGCTCACCGACTGCTCTACCCCTTATTAATTCTGTGAATGGAAGCATGTCTACATGCCCCAGTTTCCTCATAGAATGTGGGGATAATAATAGTAGTTTTGAGTAATTGAGTAAATGTAGCACCTAGAATAATTCTTTTTATAAAGTCTTTCTCACAGTGTCCACCTTTCAGTTTCAGCTTCACCCAGTGCTTCCTTGTGAGAACAATTATTGTTAATTTGCATTTTTCAGTCAATCTCTGCCAAATATTTGCATTCCTTTTTCTTTAAGCATTTGGTGATATTTCAAGGCACCATTATGTAGTGGCTAAGAACATTGTTTTTTGAGCCAGAGAAAAGTGGATAAATGCCAGCTCCACCATATGATTTTGGAAAGTCATTTAACTTCTATGGGCTTCTGTTTCTTCAGTTGTAAAATGATAGTAGTAATAATGTAATTTGGATAAGGTGTGATAAACATTTAATCACTGCCTGGAAAATAGTAATGTGCCTAATCAACATCTGTAACTTTAGATATTATTGCTCATCCTACATTTTCTATAAACAAAATCCAGTTTATAACACAATAATAAAAGTAAATTACTTAGAATATATATTTTTACTTTATGTTCACATTGAATTTACTGGAATTGCTTGAACACAAAATATTTTCCTGGTATTAGAATACGAAATAAGAAAGATGGAGACTTTGTATAATTTTTATAGTGTCCCATTGCCAATCTATACTGGAATTGTAGGTAAGGTAATCTCCATGTATATAAACAGAATAACTGCAAATACAGAATAACTCTAAATTCTACGGTTCTAGCAAATATATTTGGATTTTGTAACATTAATGGTGTTCAGCAGGAACCATCAATTGCATACACCAGTAACAGGGTATGATAACTTTCACAAATTTAGTGACTGCCCATCTTTGTCCAGTTTATTATATGTGTCTTTCATTGGAAATCTGCACCCATTTCCCTTGGAAAAATTTTAAAGTTTTATTTCTATTATTTAGTTAGCTAAATACAGCAAATGACTAGAAAGGACTAGAAATGTGAAGTATATCACCAACTCTTCTTAATTTAATATATTAGTTTTATCTGGAGATTGTAAGCATTCATTTTCCTAGGACTGGAATGATAAAATGAAGGGATGAGCTTTATGTGAAGAGGTAAGTCTGAGGTTAGGATTAGAAATATGTAAAGATGCATCAAAAGGACTAACCTATGTACCCCAGACTCATAATTGCCCTTGCTACTTCATCAGCTTCCCCAAAATACCAAGCATAGCAATAAGCTATATGAATAAAAAAAAATATTTTTTCATTTGAAAATGATATCAGAATAATGGAACACTTGGAAACTAAAGATCTAGTGTAGTTTACAAATCAAAAATAGTATGTGTAGTTGGAGGCCCAGAAGGCTCAATGCGTATACAGTTTGATGCCTAAAATTCTAATTTATCAGTGGCATTGACTTTATTAAATTGATGCAACCCTTGGAGTGGTCATATTCTGTTACTGGTCATTTGCTATTTTTAAAAATGGTGCTTATTTTCATTTTATATTGAAACTTAGGTACTTTTTCCAACATTTTTTGTGTTGCCTCCAAACTTTTCCAGTAAATTTATCAATTAGACATATTTAGTGCATAGTACCCACAAAATGAATAGTTTAAAACAGATAATTTGTAACAATGCAGGAAATAAGAGATTTGTATTTGCTAGTTTGTTCATAAAACCCAACAATATGTTCTGTATTCAACAGTGAAGTTATTTTAATCACATCCCACATTGCCAATGGAAAGCTCGTCATTCACACCAAGTAACTCCATCAAGAGGATGAGTTATTCTGAGCATACACTAATCAATAATGTGGGGGGGGGGAATGTTGCCAGGTTATAATAAAGAGCCTGAGCCAACACATACACACACATCCCTGAAAGTAGCAGGTGATTTAAAAAGTACTGGTTATGCTAAAAAAAAAAAAAATCCATATTTATTACCCTAGCCTAATGCACATGATTTTCATGATCTTCCTACATACAATTCCAGTCACTTTGCTTCCTCAGTATGTTAACAGCCATATTGGATCTTGCTATCCATAGAATACCAAGTCTGCTTCAGCGCCTTTGACTTTGTTAAGAATACTCTCATTCTGTGGGTGCTTTGGTAATGGGAGAACTGTGGTGACCAGCCCTGAGAAGAGAAATTATATATTGTGCAAAAGTTAAACATGATGTTAAAAAAAGTACTAAAATAAATAAATAGATAAATAAAATAAAATAAAATGCTCTCATAGATGTTCACATGACCAATTCTTCCTAATCATTTATATCTGAGCTCAAAAGTCTTCCCAACTTTATTACCCTTTATCCAATGAGTCCCCAAACCTTGTTTCAGTTTATTTTTTATATTTGTTGCTCATTGTTAATATGTTTCCAAATTCACTTTTAACCTTTCTTACATGGACTCTGTGAAAGTGGAAAATTTGCATGTTAACCACTATATCCTCAGGTCAGAATATGCCATACATATGCTCAAGAAACACTTGTCAAATGTAATAATAATATAATTCAGTAGTCATCATTTATATCATGTACAGAGATACCTAGCATTTGGAAGACAAAAGGAAGACATTATCCATAATAATGGGTTATCATTTTGAGCACCTATAAATTAAGGAATTATGCCAAAACTTTCTCCTTTAACTCTCATGCTATCTCTAGTTCTTACTACTAATAAATAGTCAAAGAGAAATTGAATTCAACCCATGTACATGCATACACACACATATCATAAAAGAACCACATCATAAATAATTATGCACAGATGTGGAAAGAAATTCAGGATATTTACAATGAGAGTCTCAAAGACACATTTGCTTACCTAACCCTTTTCCTTCTACTTACTTATGAGTGAATAATCAACATTGGGATTTGTAGCATTTGAAATTTTCAATTTATAGTAGCAGATATCGCCACCTAAACCTGCTTAAGTGAAAATATAAAATGAGATAAATGGATTGGCTCTTAAAATTGAATCTACTGGTGGAATGACTGTAAAGGAGTCTTGATCCTGTACTTCAAACCTGTTAGCAGGACCCAGTTTTTCTTTCCATTCTCCATTTCCTAGGGACTATGGCAGGTTTCCTAGTTGTAATAGTTCCAATCATTTTGTGTTCTCTTTCATGTTAGTGAGAGGAGGAAGATGTTTTTCCCAGTAGCTAAGGTTGCTGCCAGTCCATGTAGCACATTTGTGTAAATTAGAAAAACAGTATTCCCTTCTCAGGGAAATCTCCAAAGCTGGCTTATTATTTATCATGGTAATTACTACAACATAGATAAAGCACCCTAAAAGCCATACTATATAAAAGCACCCTAAAAATCATACTATATAAATCATAGTAGAATATATAAAATTCTAATCATAAAATCATGACTCCAAAGACATTATATTTTAATCAGTAAAAAATAATTATATGCCCTTCAGGATAGCAAAATATGGTAGTTTTAAATATATATATATCACTAACAAAACTATAAATCATCTTTTTAGTGAGAATGGAGACTAAAGTCCATTTCCTTTTCATTTTGAGAAGGGAGTATTTTGACTAGTGATTATATTGACTAACTTAAAATTATTAAATATTTTCAAATAGAAGCATTTGGAAATTACACTATGACTATTTTGGTGCTACAACAAAGGACATTTTGAATTTTAGAAAACTAAGTTTTTTTCCTCATGTACTAATGTCCCCTTAGTATTGTATTTCTTACTATGTCCATTTATAAAATTCAAAATTATATTTTACCTAGAGTAACTGATATAGTTATATTTTTTCAAATTACAATTCATCTAACAATGTCAGAAACTATTATATATTTATTATTTATTTATTATAAATTTAAAGGTGATATATGTTAATCTAAATATGGTTTAAGAAGAAATGTGTTTTGAATATTAGTTCTGAATCAGAAGTTTTACTCATGGCATTCATATTTGAAATAAATAATGCTTTCTATTCTAGGGAATCAGTACTAAAACATTTTTAAATTTAGGTACTGTCAGTTGTACATATAATAAAATCTTTTTTTTCTAAGAATTTATTTCTTTTCATGCTTTCAGGTCTTTTTTATATGCTGAATTTTGGTAGTTTGTTATGTTACTTACAACATTAATTTACTTTAAAACATCATACCTAGTTAGTACTAAAAAATAAATGTGAAAATGGAAAGTTTTGGAAGTTTGGTACTATCTTATACTCCAGAATCAACTAAGCTTTAAAATGTCTTAATCAGTAACACATAATTTTTTATATTATAAACTAGTATCATCTCCAATCTTTATCCTTTATAAGTCTAAGCATAATTGTGTATGTGTGTACTGTTAAAACAGTCCTTATTTCTATTAGTTGCAAAATCGTGTTGATATGTTGATTTCTTAGAACATGACACCTTAGCACCATTTGCCAATTACATAATTGTAATGTGTATTTATCTGTCAATAGGAATGGCACATCTCAGAAGTAATGCCCTTTTTTAGCGTACCACTTGGACTACTAGGTATAACTCCCCCACAAAAAATACCCCCAAAGCCAGTATATTCTCTGGACTTCATTCAGTTCCCTAAATCAGTCACTATGCATACACTAATAGTAATGGGTCTTATTTCTACTCTGAAAGCCTGGGACTAAAGTTCTTTTCAATTGAAACCCAAGGGTTTGAGTGGAATGTGATTTTGCCTTAAGAAAGGGTGTGCATAACCTGTAGAGATAACAGAGTTCTTTGCATTTTGATTTAAATGATAAGTAAGAGTGTAAGGGTCAATTTTTCAAAAGTGAGCAAAACTATAATTTCTTCTATTATGTAGGCATAAGGTTGAAGTAACACAGTCCTTGTTTATTTTCCTAAGTTTTAGGGGATTTTTTTTAGTTTGGTGTTTGATTATTGTTTTTCCAGTGATAGTCTATCTAAGATCTACCTGTATATTGAATTGCCTAGTCCAATTAGATAGCAATAACTGTGACATGTTGGGTGATAAGGCAAATGCACATTTTTATAAAATTCAAATAGGAATACCTGTTTCTGTCCACAAAGGAGTTGATCATATGCTCAGGGCTGGAGTTTATTTGTATACATCCTCATAATGAAAATTAATATCTGTGGTTACAATAAAGTCAGACCAGTCACAAAATCATTCTTGTCACCTCCTTAGTCCCCTATACTCTCATTCTACTGCCTTAATTTTCCAACAAATTCCTTAATGAAAATTACACACCACTGGATAAAATAAAAATAACTGGAGAACTGTTCTGGTGGGATTGAATTTTGAAAGAGAAAACATCACTCTGAGTGCTTGTGAGTGCACATCTGCACAAACACACACAATATGATAATTGCTTTCAATAAATGAGACTCATTTTACATTAATATTATTACTTCATTTGTGAATGCACTTTAGTGTATTTATATATTTATATTTAAAGTTATAAAAGCTCCTTTTAAATGCATAATGAAAGAGTAACTTCAACTTAAACAGAAAAGGCTTGCGCACAGAAAAGAAAATCACACATAGTATTTAAAGAAATAACCAGGTCAATAGTTTGAAAGAATTGATTAAAATTTACTTGTTATTTTTGGGTGGCAAGGTAATCCTACAGATATGAAAACCAGAATTCCAACAATTTTTCGAAAAACATTAAATCTGTTCTTCCCACAGGAAGGCAGGAAATTCCAATCTACTTGCTTTTCACTAATTGCACATAGCAGCTAGATTTTTGATTTCTGATTGAAAAGTGATGGAACAGAACAGCTAATGAATTACTAATTAAACTAGTTCCTGGAAAATTGTCAGACTTGAGAGTAAATAGCTATCGGATAATCATATGCTTGATTCTGTCCTCCTATTCGCTGTTAGTATGGAAGACCATCATGTCCTTTGACAATGAGTTGAGTTATGCTACTCATCTTGTGTGTAAAAAGTGCATGAGCTTTATTGGGAAAGGAAATTTGGTTTTCCTGGAAGTCTTTTGAAAATGAATTAGTGATGAATTCTCATGTCTTAGAACTATAATGTAACTATAACTGTAGATGCATTACTCAATTCACTTTATTCTAATTATGTCACACAACTCTAAATATTTTTCAAAGGCACTAGCCTTCCTTAAATAATTTTACATACAAACTTTAAAGTATACTAGAATCTGACAAATCAAATCACTCTAATGAACCACAGCAAACAACGCATGTTGAAACAGCTGTAAACACAATATGCAAATTGTGTTTACTAGAAGCTTATGCTCCAGAGAAATAATCTTTATGTGACTGCTTTATTATTTACTGTAGTTTCAAAATTTAATTTTTGTCAACATTGACAGATGCCATCCATGTTCATTCTTGGACTGCTATATATAGGAAAGGCTAAACATATGCAGAGATATGTTTGTGAGATGATGATGTGGTTGACAAATGGGTTTAACAATATCCAGTCATTTCTGAGCAGTCAATGAAATTCACCTGAGGTCTGTGGCAGCAAAAAAGAAGGAAGGTCAAAGGAATATGAATGAAGAAAGAAGAAAGCCATGACTCTGGAGAGCAGTGCATGTAATGAAAATATGACAGAGAATGATTAATTATATTTCAGAGCCAGATAATTCCCAGAGACTATGTGTGCAGGATAAAAAGTTTCTAACCTTTCCAGTTGTAATTAAATGAGGGATTTACTAGTCTAAGCTGCGTAAAGACTATTTTGTTCCATCACTGTACTAATGTACATATTGAAATGGTTTATTTTAAATATGCAATTTTCCTGCTTGACTTGTAAAGTTGACAAAGCTGAACAATATCTGGGGTGAGGGAAGGAGGAGGTTCATCCCACTAGAGAAAATGCCCCCTCCCCTTAGAAATGATCAAGACTGAAATATAATTTGAGTGGCTTGGAAAATTTACCTGCCCTAAAATACCTCAGGTGAAAAGGAAGCAAAGTTAATTCTTCTTTAAGAAGATGAAGAAGAAATCATGATTCATGTTATTTGGATTTAAATCTTCCAGTGAAAACTATGATTATACCATTGATTGCATTTTTCATAATATTCTGCCTTTTAGATTACTACATTGAAATAGTCTGAATCTTCCCTTCATTTTCTTGGCATTTCTATTCAGGCAAGAAAAAGATATGTCTCTAGAAAACATTATATGAAAAAGTCATAGTCTGTATGGGGTATTTTTAGTACATTTATTAAATTCCCATTTTCCTTACAAATATTTACGAAATGACTTGCACATGCCGGCTGCTACTGGATATGAGGAGCTCAGTGTCTATAATAGTGCCTGGCACACAGTAGATCTCAAATATATGTATGGGATGACTTGAGAAAGTAGAACAATGTCAGTATTTGAATTTGGTAACATTTGTCAATTCTTGGTCTACTTTTTTAAGATAAGGGGGGAAAGCAGAGAAGATATAGTTTTGAATGAGTCTTTCTCATGAGTTTGGATTAAAGTAACTATAACTTTATGCTTCTGTTACTTGTCTATACTTTTCATTGCTATGTGACTGTATTATATGAGTTATCCAAAATAAACATATGAAATAGTTGATACTAAATAAAATACAAAATTTGCTCAGCTAAATGAATATTAAATGAAGAAACAGCAATTCTGTGACAAACAGTAGATGTCTAACTATTGGAAGATCAGTTGTTAGGAAAAAAATTATTCCAATCCTTTGGTTTTTTTTTTTTAATATTTTATTCATTATTTTAATTTCATACATAGGTAAATGGTTGCTGGAATGCCTTCCACTCCTCGCCAACACCCCCTGCATTCACTCAGACACCTCTCTCCTTGTTTGATTTATGTTAAGTTCATTGGTCTCTTCCTTTTCTGTGGGCATGACCTTTTGCTAGGTGAGGGACTGTGTTCCTGGGACACGACATACCATGCTTGTAGGTTTGTGGTCTTAGCATTGCATTGGGTAGCTAGTCTATGCTCATTTGAGATCTATCAATATCTTCTTGTTGCTGGTTGCTCTATCCAGTCCATTCACCTTGCCAATCTGTTGCCTCTTCACCCTGTAGCTTTGTCCTCTGGTTTAGGGGTCCTTTTCCACAGTTGTTGTTGGTAAAGAAACTTCTCAAGGCATCCACTGATGGACTTTGCAAATTGTCTTCTCTCCATCAGTCTGCATATTTGTTGATGCTCAGATTCTGCAGCCCTTCTCTCCCAAGACTTGGGGAGAGGCGCCTCGTTTTCTTAGGTGGCATATCCCGAAATGGGGTCTTGGTTCATCCACTCCCATTGAGGCCATAGGTGCAATTCTGTGATGTCTCTACCTTGGTTGTTTTTCCAGTCCAGTAAGCATTGTCTTTCTCAATGTTCCTTTTCCTGCATCCCACCCAGATATGTGGGTAGGATCTTTATCTATCTGGTCCCTCACCCATTTTATGTCACTGTTTGCAATGTTTGTGCTTTTCTTATTTCTCCTGAGGACTAAGTGAAGTGAGAGTGAAAAAGAAGAGGTACAACGAAACTACCACCACCTCTCCCAACCCCATCCCACCTCCCCATGCCCCCAACCCCTACCCACGCACCAGATTTTCCCAGCCTGGGGGGGAGGGGGTGGCCTGGCAAGCTGTGCACGTGCAGTCAGGAATGGAAGCCTGGATGGCAGCGAGCTTTGCCAGGCAGGCTGAGGGCTGCCACATGTAGTCCCCTGTTGTTGGGATGGGAGAGTTCCTTTCCCCGTTCCTGGTGGTCCCTCTCATCCATGCAGGAGACATACCCCAAGTCTACACCCCCTCCTCTCCTTGCTGCCTAAGAGGCTCTGGAGGCGCTGCTCCCACTGGCCACCTCCACGTGCAGCCACTGGCTGATGGGGAGGTTCACCGCCCCACAGGACCCCTATGCCAGCTTCTCCCAGCGTGGGGGTGGCCCTCAATCCTCTGCTTTAAAGATTGTTTTGTAGATACAGTAGAGACAATATATGAGGTCCCATTTCTCATGTTAAATTTTTATGGATTTCATAGATGTTCCTCTCTCCAAGTGAAATGTCATAAGTTAGTGAGAGTAGATGAGATTATGCTGCATTAACTAATAATTCCTACATCTCAGTTATCTGCCATGCTAAGATTTATCTCTTTATTAGGCTACATGTCTGCCAGAGTCTTACTCTGTTACTTCCCACCCAGTGCACCCGGCTAAACGACTGAAGTATAAAAGCAACAGAAAGATAAGAGACCTAGTAAGCTAGGTGTTGGTTCTTAAAGTCTCAATCCCAAAGTAACTCAAATTTCAGCCTGCAACTTAGTCAAAGCAAGTTGCATGACCACTGCTGAATTCACCAGGGAGATGCATATTCTTGCGACTGGGAAGAATACCCAGGGATGTAATTTAGAATATTTGATAAACTACTAATTCAATCTACCATAATTGCTCTTGCTAATTCTTCAGCAGCATATTCAAACTGTTCTTATGTGACATTTCAGCAACTCTTAGGGGAGCAGGATAATGTTGATAAAGTCAATAAGGACTTACACTAAGGATTAGTGTAAGCTTTGCTTTTCTTATCATCAGCACCCTGCACCTAGCACAGTGGCTGGAACATGCTGGATGCACTGTAAATGTTTTCTGATTATGGGGTCAGTTACACTTTTTGTCGGGGCCAGTACAAAATGAAATGCAGGGCCCTTTATTCACAAAATGGGGAGGGGGCCGAGAATGATTTGTGGAACTATAAAACATTTCCCTCTCATCTCTTAATCTCTCCCTACATAGTTATATTGGCTGTTTAATGTCCAGCTTGCTCTGGTGTAGAGATTTTTGCTGGAAATGCTGACTTGCACAACTGCCTAGGAGTGCCACCCCATGAACCAGCTGCTGGGTTCCCCTCCTTTCAACCACCAGTGCACAATATCCTAGCAGGGGTAAGCAACCAGTCTTCCTTCTGAGGGGCCTACCACCACACCCAAGGCAGAATACTGGCCTACCCCTCAAGAGATTGTAGTGATCTGGGAGCCTGAATCAGGCATGGGGAATCAGCCCTGCCCTGTTGTCTGCCAAATACACAGCAGCAATGGTGGTGGAGGACAGAGATGAAAATGTCCCGTCTGGTTGGTGTAACCTGCTGTAGCAGCAAACAGGCTCAGGGCAAGGCATGGCGGCAGGAAGTCAAGAGGGTTGGGAGGCACCAACCAAGCCTCCCAGTCTCTGGATCTCCACTTCCTCTCTCTCTCTGGCATTCTCTCTCAGTCTTCCCCTCTTGTCTCACCTGGACTCTTTATCTTGTCTTGCCATGTAGTGATGTCTCTCAGGTATCCCACACAGTATGCATGCCCCAGGTTCCTGTTCCAAGGTTCCTCTTGCATCAATATATCACATGTGGGCAATGAAACCTGGGAGGAAAGCATGGCTGCAGGTGGCATCCAGAGGCTCTCAGTAGGAGATGAAAATAAAGCCTGACTTAACTGCATTTTTTTAACACATGCCTGTCCCCAACCCTGTCCCTCTTTGTACTTCCGTCTCTAGAGAACAGCAGTGTGCAGCGGGCAGGAGCAACAAGGAAGAAAGCAAGGTGCCACAAGTTGTTGGGTTGTGCAGATAGTTTGTGAAGGATCCCAGGCATGGGAAGTTGAAGGAGTTTGTGGCTGAGAATCCATTCTAGGGATGCAGGGAGGCTACCAAGTTGGTTTACAAGACATTAAGGGGGAAACAGTAATTCATGGAACATTGCTGAGCGCAGGAAACAGAACCACGTAGGAGCCAAAATCTCATCTCTTTGCATGTGTTCCATGTTTCCAGTAGACTTTACTTAAATAGCAAGATAAAACTTAAATATTATCATGGTAACTACAGAACACTAAACAACAAGCCACGTATCTGGTGCAACTGTACATGTTACATATTTATGTAACTACCTGTCATATAACCATCCCAATTCAAGTAGAGTCATCATTAGTTGTAGGAGACAAAGAAAGTTGGAGCCCTTCAAATTATTCTTTTAGGGTTTTTAATAATGACCAGCAAAGAAATAGCTACTTAATTTTCTCAAGTTCTCTCTTCTTTCTCCTCATGTGCTCTCTCTACCCCATCTCAGGGTGATGCAGCCCTTTAGTTCCGCTTCCTAGGCCCAGGTATGCACACCTACAAACCCAAGTGTATAAAATCTTCTTTGTCCTCACAAAACCACAGGTATTGACCAGAGAGGCTAATGGCAGAAGGGTGAAAACCGTGATAATTCATTTACCCTGTTCTACCTCTAGGTGGTACATTTAAAAAGGGAGGAGGGAACAGAAAGGAGAGGGGATAGAGGGAGAGGGAGGGAGAGGGAAGGAGAGAGAGTGAGGAGGAGGAGGAGGAGAGTAAGGAAGGAGGATAGGGAGGAGGGGGAGAGAGGTAAAAGAATTTATGGACTCATCACCTTTTAGTAAAGACCTGCAACAGCAATGCAGACCGGGCCCTCTTAGAAAGTACACCTCCAGTGGGGGCAGGGTTGTACATGTACTGCTCCCAGTCCTGGCCAGCAGGGTGGCCTCTATGATAACTGGTTAATATGAAAAGCATTTGAATATCCTTGAGTCATTCTATATAGAAACTGGAAGGCTCTAAATTTAA
Organism: Uropsilus gracilis; assembly: GCA_004024945.1. Taxonomy (NCBI): domain Eukaryota; kingdom Metazoa; phylum Chordata; class Mammalia; order Eulipotyphla; family Talpidae; genus Uropsilus; species Uropsilus gracilis. Next base: position 56,075 of record PVHY01004498.1, read on the forward strand.
AGGAGGATAATATGTTGACAGTCATTTATGCATAGAATAATAAACTGTATGAGATGTAAGAGGTCTTTAAAATCCTCAATTTGACTGCCTTATCTTAGGCTGATTTTCTGAAACATATAGAAATAGAGTAATACATCTGTAGTCATACGCAGGTTATTAATTCAGACATGATAAAGATCCCAATTCTCTGTTCTCCTGACTGTTTAGTGTACTATTGTCTTGGGGGTTTTGTTTTGTTTTGTTTTTGGCTTTTTTCTTTTGCTTTTTCTTCTTTTTTGAGTTTTTGATTTGCTCTCTGTTTCTAGTTCCCATTCATAAGAGAGGATAAATATCTTTCTTAAACTGTTGGAGAAATTTGCTTAAAGTGAAACCTAATCCTTTTCACATATGAATAATATATCTTTACTGGTGGTTGATTAAAAGATTCTAAAGTGATATGGTCCACTAGACTTACTTACCTCAGAATTAATTGTATTTAAGTCTTTTGAATCATGAGCTCTTCACTGAAGATGCACCATATAATGCACTTACTGATAAAAGTATGCCATTATATAAGTCTATGACTAGAAACAGAACACATAAATACAAGTCTAGTTTTTAAAGAAATCACTCTAAAGCAAATATCTCAGAAAACAGTTTTTTTTATGTAGAGATTTCTTCCTTCCCCTCCTCTTTCCTTTTCACTCAAGTATCTTCAGCAAATATCTTCTTTTCACAGTGTACTTGAGATTTCTTGGATACCATTAAGCATTTCAAACTATTTTGATATTATCATTTCATATAATAGATATGAAATGATATAATACTACTAAGAGTTTTGATCCTTGGGTATTACTTCTAGACTAGAATTCAGTTCAAAGTGTATGATTTTTCAAAATGAAAATTTAAACTAATTTAACAAAAGGAGCAGTTGAAACGAAGAATAACAGAAGTATAATAGCTGTAAATTTCCAAAGCAGTAATTCTCAGTGGGGGATTATTTTACTCCACTCTCCCTTGTCCAGCAGACTTTTGGCAAAACTGGAGATGCAGTTGTTATAACTGAGTGCTACAAAGTCAAGCCAGGGGTGCTGTGAATCACCCTGCATTTTCAAGTACAGCCTCAATCTACAACAAATCATTATATGGACCAAAATATCAGTATGGTGAGTTTGAGAAATCTTGACCCAGAAGCTCCCTCCAAGTATCAAAGAGGGTGGGTGGTTTATGAAAGAATAGTTAATTTTTGTACAGTGGATGTGCATTACTGATGTTTATCTGTGTTACCAGTTAGGATTTTGATTAAGGTAAATTCATTCTGGGCTTGTCCCTCAGGATACAAATCATTTTATCACATCTGCATCTCAAAATTAAATGATCATTCTTGAATTAGAGTAAGACTTTCTTTTTTTTTTTTTTAGCTCAAAAGAAATGTTTCCATATTAGAGGGATTATATGCTTCATTCTAGTTTAGTATTCCAAAGATGGAAGGAACTAGCTAAGCCATGGTTTGACTTTATCCTACTGAGCTATTTTAATTTATCCTACTGAGCTATTTAAAGTCTTCATTATCATAAAAATAATTGGTATTTTCATAGTAACATTAAAATGGTTGTTAGCTGTGATAAAGCAAGTAATGAGATACTGATAAAATGGTGTCTCTTCTAAAATTGTTTTTTACCTGAATACTTAATGTCCAATGGAATATTATACATATATACAACTATACATATATTACATGTATGCATGTGTAAATATCTATATACCAATGGGGAATGGATATAAAGAGATATGCCTTATATAAAGGAACACCTCTGTATCGACATCCCACAGGATTGGTCAATGGAAGACATTACCTGCAGCACAAGGTTTAGCATTGCAAGAACTGGACTCTATGTATATGGACCTAGCCACTATAAAACAATTGCTTTTTCTATGCTGTCATTATAACTTTACTAACATATGTGTTACCCCTCATATGGGGTAAGAGCTTACTTAATCCCAATATCACATTGCATACATGCAAAACCAGAACTTTTTTTCTAAACAATTACAAGAGGTTTTATCCCATCTAAGCTCTTTTGAGACTATTCCACCCTAAAGGCCACTTGATTTGTCCTGGTTTAATCCTTTGAAATGGGGGGTGGGGGGCATCTAATTTCTAAGACACTGATTATTACTGTTATCCTGATAATAATCCTGATAATAATTATTCTCTTGCTATAATTATTTTGCACCTCCTGCCAGCCTGCCAATGTCTCTGGGTCCATTTAAAGAAAAAGAGGGGAGATGTGGGCTTCGATATAGATAAAGAGATATGCCTTAAATAAATGTACACCTTTATCTATTCTTGTTCATCTCTGTCACACCAGAGACAGTTACTGGCAAACCTCTTATCTATGACAGCAGTCCCCTAACCTCCTATGAATGTCCCACAGAAGAGACATGTTCCTGAAAAACAAGTGTTTACTCCTACAGGTATTTTTCCTGTTAGGTAATGAATCCCCCATCCTCTTACCCCACTTGTGTTTATTGTTTGTTTGCTTTTTCCTTCCTTCCTTATTGCTTTATTGTAATCATTCCTAACCAGGGTATATAAGGTGGTCTTGAACTCATAATAAATTTGCTTGGTTCATGCTCACCAAGTCCCTATCTGTGAGGTCACCTGTGAGATCATTATCAATCTCTTTCATCCGTTCTTCTTTTACCTCATGTAGCTCCCAATATATACCTATCTGGATACAAAACAAAAACAAAAACAAATCATTTGTTACTTTTAACCAAAAGTTTATTTTGCCATTGGATTGGGAAGTAGAGTAAATCAAGTCCTTTCATTTCTCCCCTAAAATCTAAGTCAGTGGGTTATTGAGAGAGAATACATTATGCAAATTAAGATTGGAATATTTGTATTTATTTATTTATTAAAGATAAAAACAGATTGAGAAGACTTAGATATGCGGAACAACCTTGTATCCTTGTATCTTTCCAAATGTAGGTACCCAAGGCTGGGGTCCTAAATTGTTATGTTTTATCAACTCCTCATCACACTTCCCTTGCTCTACTCTCTGTACAGTCTGTTGCAGCCTGCATGTCACTGATTCCTGTGCCTGTGGGATTCAACAGCAGGGTGTTCTAGCAGGAGTTTGAGAGATATTGAGAATGAGTTATCTCACTGAGAATGAGATAATTTTTTATAGTCATGTGTACATGATTTCCAGAAACTCACAGTGTTCTATGAATGCAAAGAATTTTTGCAAATGTTGCCTAGAGAAGGCTAGTTCTCTAATTCTGAGTCTAAAGCTAAAATTACTACACAATTATAAATTTTCTATGATCTTCTATTATGGATATCTTTATGTGAAATATTAAAATTTTATTTCAAAGTCTAATTTTAAAATAAAAAGGTATTTTAACATGCTTATTAATCATATTATTGAAAGTTCAATCTTCAAGTAAAAATAATGCTTCAGCAAGATTTGTGCCCCTATTTCCCTCTTCATCTCACAATTTTTTACCTTTATAGAGACACATACTTGACTAAAAAATTCAAAAAGTCATCATATTACTTAATTCTCATAATCCTAAAATGTCAGTTGTCTCCACTTTATTAGGAACCCCAGATTTGGGAAGCCAAAGATTGGACAAGAATTCATTAACTAGTGCCAAAGGGATCCGGTCTCTCCCATTACACTGCACCAACTCACTGTCTCCAGGTAAATCAGAATCATGTGCAGTCTGTAAGCATAGTTTCCAGGAACTGGGACAATCATTTATATTAAAATATGTTCTGAAAAAAATAAATCTTAACATGGGATCCTAATGTAAGTTTGCCCCATGTCATCGCCTGTTAAACACAGGTGTCAGTATGACTGAGGCTGTCTACCTTGGATCCAAATGAACTAAGCATATCTCAGGGAGACACACTGTCTCTTCCAGATGAAATGAATCAGGATTTATGCAGCACCTGTATCATGCATTAGCCGCCACCTGCAGACCTACCCAGCTGTGTTAAATTCACTGACATGACTAGATTCTTGAGGCCAGAACTTGGGAACAAGGTGAAGTCAGAAACAAGGAGCCAACACAAATGCAAAGAAACATGGAAGGGAGTTAACAGCCAAACCCAACAAAATGAAACATTGCAATTTAAAAAAGATAAAGCAGGAACATTTGCATAAATCACAGGTCAGTGATTGACAACCTTCGAACAAAATTTATTGAGTTAACTGTCCTTGTATGTGTAGCTAGGTAATGGGTAGAAATGTCCATATTTGTCTTAAACTGAAAGGGAAGAGGGAAGAATCAGATAAAAGGTGAATGAAATGATAGAAATGCTTGTTTATTCCTTTCATCTGTGAGACCTGTTGAATTTGTATCTTGAAAAATAATTTTCAGAAGCATGACACAAGGCAGTGTTTGCCCAGAGCCTGCACTGGGTGAATTTACTATGAAACAAATGAAACTTTAGGACTGAAACCCTCAACATGCATGGCCCTTACATTGGGTTCCAGGCAAGTGGTGGATGCCAGGTTTCAATCAGAAATAATTTCTATATAAACAGTATTTATGATACCGTGTCCAGAGGAATATCAGAGGCAAGGTTCCTGTATCTAAGACTCTGTGATTTACTGTATTTTTTTTCATTCTCAGTCAACATCAATCCCCATCTGTTTTATATTTTTCCTAAAGAGCTTTCCCTCCCTGCAAAATGTATAAGTTTTAGACTTTCCAAACCCAGATCTTTTCCTGGCAGTGCTGGTCCATGGCAAAGATGTTTCTAGCATAAAAAATCAAATAGGAAAATTAAGATCAATGTGGACTTTTTTTATACAGCTAAATTAATAATACTGGGTGGGGAAGAAAGTCTTCATGGTTTGCTGATAAACACACTTTAGGAATTATGGTTTTAGTTGATAGTTATTTTTAAAACTGTCAACCTAATAAAGTTATGTATGAAAATACCCTATCAGTAGAGTCAAAGAGCAGTAAAGAATACAAGGAATGCAATAAGAATATCAGGAATATTCTCGAACAAAAGTATATCTTGTTGGTTATTGAAGGGAGGGAGATAGCACATCAGGGGGAAATGCAGGCGTCTGCAGCAAGACGGTAAAGAGGGACTTGTCACAAGGTTTGACTTGTTAGGTATTCAGAGAAAGTTTCAAGGTTTTTCTGTGAATTGGGTGCTACCAGAAAGTAGAAACAGTTCTTAGGGGTGCTGGAGGGTAAATGAGTTGGTCAGGCTTTTTCCTTCATTGGCCTCCAAGACCAGTACTTGTAGTATTGCACACTTGCCATGATTGTACATGTCTGGGTCCAGTGAGTATATGCATGTGTGAGTAGGCACACCTGGGTCTGGGAGGCAAGGCCAAAAGGGTAGCAGCACCCTGGTTGTTGGGGAGAGGGAGGGAGAGAGACTGGGAAAGAGAATGTGTATAGAAGAGAGAGAGAGAGAGAGAGAGAGAGAGAAAGTGGTCAGAGAGAAAATGTAAAGATTCCTGGAGCACTGGGGCGCTCACCTGCTTCCTGGTCTCTCTGGCCCTTCCCTAGTGTATATGTATAACTGCTAGAACCAATAAAGTACCTACAAAGATGCTGATGCCTGCAATAAAATTGATGTCATGAACAGGTTGCTTACATTACAGGTATGTTGGTAATTTTTATAAGTAGGAGAACAAAGTTGTGCTATAGCAGTAGCTAGTAAAGAAAAAGCAGTCACTAGGATTAGGCAGAGTATCATCATTTTTATAGTTTGGATAATGTCTTGTCTGTGCTCAGATGATCACACTTAGAGACTGACTCTTTTTCCAGGTCTTCATCATGATCATGATGTTGCTTTATCTGATGCTGATGTTGCTTTATCTTATGCTGATTGTTCTGTTAAATTGCTTATGTTCAGCAAGAGAACTCTGGTCTTACTGTTAGTCAAGTCTGGTACTTCCCCTTCCTCCTCTCTCCCTCTCTCTCTTCAACCCCCCTCTCTCCCTCCATCCCCTCCTCTCTCTCTCTGCCATTCACTTTCTAAATATTACAACTACTTGTGAAATCTTAAAGTTCAGGAATCACTTCCACAGAAGATAGGGGACTGGTCATAATAGTTATAAGTTTGAATTTTTGTTTGACCCTTAAAAGATGTGTGACCTAGAGAATTCTTTCAGGGACACTAAACTTTATTGCTATCAATTGTGGTTGGAGGCTGCATTAGGTATATATCACTCCCTAGAAAGTACTCTGATTGAAGGTGTGGGTAAGAGTCATATTGCTTCATCTTAATCCCCAAATATTAGCAACCTTTGGGCTAGTCATTCAGCCTCTGCCTCATCTCTAAACTGAAGAAAATACTAGCATCTATTTCTTATAATTATTTTGACTATTCAATTGTAGGATATGTATAAAAATTTTAGAATAGTTCATAGAACTAGATAAGTGTTCAGTAAGCATTTGCATCTACTAGTATGATGAAAATTGTGAAGAGCACTGTCATTAATTATGCATATATTAGTTTCCAAAAGTTAAATTGGGTAGCCTAGTGGATTTTCTCTAGAACTATAAATAGAGTATTTTTTACATAAATCAGTTGTGATTTTGAAATCCATAGTTATATTTATATATGTAATAGCTGACATGTATTGAATTCTTGATGACTTTATTCAGTTCTTGTGAATCTGTGAAGTTCCCAAAGGCTCTTCAAAGCTTCTTTTGTTGGGTGAGGAATTTGCAACTAGTGAAAAGCTCACTGTTCTGATCGGCAACACACACTTTGCTTGTGATAAAACAGAGATCAGATCCCAGTCATTCTTCAGAGATATGGGTGTTGCTAAACACAGGGCAAGTTGTAGGACAATCAATGTAACAACTTTTTTGGTCTTCACTGTTGAAGAAGTTCATTTGAACTAGACAAGAAAAAGTTGAAATATCTGAGAATCAGAAAAAAAGTTTTGAAGAAAATATAACTAAAGGGTTGAGTGGAATGTACTGTGCATCCAAATCCCAAATGCAGTTTTCCTGAAGCTATTTATTTTCTTGTTTCCATGTGCCACCAAGATTTGAAATTTTCAGACTGAAAGATGGCACTGGATTTCCTGTTTGCTGATGTGTTGAGTAATGTTGAGTAAGACCAACTTGTGAAGTGTCTCTTGTATTGCATGTTTGAACTTCAAAGTATGTGCTGTTATTTTAAATAAGCTTTGACTGCTGCAACCTTTGCAGTGTCACCAACAGTCAAGTTTGGAAATTAAGTCTGGGGAAAAGGAGGGATTATATTAGAATGGAATAAGCAGTTTGAATAAATTATTGGGTTCCCAGCATTATATCTGAGTCACATAGGTATTTCCCATTCAATGCATCTGTATGCAGATATACATGCCTTAGTCTTAGACACGTTTACTTGAGAGTTTGCATTAAACACACCCTTTCTGCTGTCCTGCATAACCCTGCCCAGTCTCTGCTTCCCTTTAATTAACTTGCCCTTCCACGTGACCAGTGTGGTGTCAGAATGATGTTTATACCAAAAAAAAAAAAAAAGCACAAACCTTTTTATTGAGTTTTAAAAGAGTGATTAATCATGACAAGAGGAGTACAAATTCGAATTTAAAGAGTTCTTATTACTAAGTACACACCATGCCAGAGGTATTCTGAATATATTTAACTAATTCCTCACCACTCTAGGAGTGGGCATTAGCATATCCTTTGAAAAAATGAAGACATGAGAATTGAGAAAGGTGCATTAAGGTTTCAAAACCTTGACACTGTGAACTTCTTACTCCAAATGTAGGGTTCCAGTGTCTGGACTAATAGACTATTGTCATAACTGCTCTCTCAATAGTGTTTGGATATTAACAGGGAGACCATTTCAGGAATTTTAGAACTAGCATTTTGCACTTTAACAAGAAATAAATTTTACAAAAGCTTGAAACTAAAATGGATACTTAACTGAAAAGAGTCAGTCTTAGTTAAGTGTTGATTCTGATGTTAGAGTTTGAGAAGTGGTTTCAGCATCTATTAACGGCATGAGATAGTGATCAAAATATATACCATCACTAAGCTTTAATTCTCTTTCCAGTGAAATGTTTCTATCAGTACTAACTTCATAGACTTATTGAGATTAGATGTGTTAATACATGTAGATTCTTGGCACACTGCCAAGCATAAAATAACTAGTCAATAAAGGTGTTTATTGGGGGGTATTATAATTGTTCTCTTTATAATTTACTATCATTTGTTTGTGATTAAAATGCATGAAAACCCCTATGTTGTCATTAATGAAAGGATTAATATAGGTACACAAAAATGATGTATTATAGTTATTTATGATCTTTCATTGAAGAATATTTTTCAAATGGATTGTATCATTTAAAGGAAGACAAAGTGTTGCCTACTCAATTAGGAATAATAAATAAAGCAAGGTAATCTACAAAAAAAAGGTGTTACCTAAATGCATGAGAATTATTAAAATAGATTTTTGTTACTTGAGGAAGGATTACATAGAAGGATATGGGTATTGAGACAACTAATTGAATAAGGGGCTTTAACTTTTAAAAACTGTGTGTCTTCAAGAGTATATTCACTGCTCATCTTGGTTAACATAGGTTATTTATCTGTGACTCTGTTGGTATAAAAAAGATGTTACACTTGCTGCTGCCCCAAAATCTCATTTTTCTCATCTGACTCAAGTGAAAAGCTAGCTTCAACTTTTAGATTTTCTACATGCCTAGTTTTCCTGAATCAGCTGCTTGGTGATCAACTGGGATTTTGTGCTGTTCTTACAAATACATTCCCTGGCGTCTGGCCTAGGCTGTGTGGAGTGTTGAAATTACCAATTTCATAAAATTGCTTTTGATGTTGGGTAAGATGCTATTTTTATTGAACACAGCAATTGCCGTCCCAGTTTCAGAAGGACAGTCTCTTCTTCTTGATGATCCTATTTAGTTTCAGATTTGTGTTTGGGGAAAGTAGTTATTACACAGTTTTGAAGCCCCTTGAGCTGAAATTGCTCAGGAAAGTGTCTGCTGGGCTGGTAAGCCAGTCTAAGCATTTTGACTGTTTTGTGAGAGGTGTTAACAAACCTGTGTGCTTGTTCTGTGTGCATTAAACTTCAGTGGATTATCAGAAATTGTTTGGGGCATTTTCCAGGGACTTGCATAAACCTGCAACCTAACATGAGGCATGACTGCATTACCCATTTTTTTGTGTTGTGTACTTTCAAATTCATTCTGCCTAAGCATCAGCTCAATGGTAACACTGACTTCTGCATGCTCTTTATTTCTTCATTTAACTCAGAAAATAAGTTGTTATATATAATGAATCTATACACACACACACACACAGGTTTACAACTTTGAAAAGCATATACAAATAAAACTGAGCTAGAAATTAGAGTTTCATGGTAGAGAACAATGATGTGGATGTAGGAAAGTTTGTGGTAAACCTAACAAATAGTGACAGATGTCATAAAAGCCAAACAGAAAAAAAGTTGGTAAGTTGGTTTCCAACAACTTGCAAACTGGAAAATATATATTGTGTGATGTTCCATCATACATATATTGTATGATGCTATCTATTCCCTTAGTCCTGTTTTTCAAGTTTCCTTGATATTCATTCAAGGAATTCATTCAAGGACAGATTCAACAGAATCTGATGTGCGATCACTTTTAATGATGAATGAAAATACCATATTCAGTGCCTTAGTTTTCATGTACAATCTGAGCCAATCAAAGCAAGTCCTGTCATAGGACAAAATCTGCACTAGGTAGATGGTTAATGGCACCCCAGAGACTGAATTTAGGGTTCAAAGGTCACTGTTCTGGATTACCAGAACCTTTTTTGCTTTATGCAAACAAAACTACCATGTATTTGCTGTTTTGTTGTGTTGTTAATGACCTGAGTCTCACATGATGGGACTCATTGCTACTACAAGCTCCAGATATACATCTACAGCACTGCTTTCTGTACCTGGGACAGCTTTACAAGTTTTTAGGTGGAAAAAGAGAACTATAAACATCCTCGTGGCAGCATGGGAGAAACTTTGAACTGTCATTTTTATGGTGATATTCTACAGTGAGGGAGAAATGACCAGCTCCTCATGCCTAGTGAATTTAAAATTACACAAACAAGTTAATTGACCTAATCCTGTGTTAAATTTGTTAGTCCTGGCTTTTATGTCAAAAATGATAGAACCCTAATAAAGGCTGACTTCAGCAAAATAAGTAAATGCACATAAGCATACATATACTCAAGTAACAGAAGCAATATATGCAGATGTAGCAGAGTTCAAAGATTTAAAGGGTGTTAATAGGTTCTTAATCCATCTTTCTGCACTACTGATGTGAGTGTTGGCTTAATTATTTCCTATCAAAAATGTTTTTTATCCAGAGAGCATGGGCACTTGGTCAGAAGAAGCTGTGGCTTAGGTTTTTGTCATGTGAATTTGCAAATTATTCACAAGTTTTATGAGAAATAAATCTTCCTTAAAGCTTAAATTATATCCCTTTTATTTGCAAAAGAGTTTGGAGATTTTTCTCTCTCTCTCCTTATAGGATAATGATTATTATAGACTGCTAGTTTTTGGAGCTGAAAAGAACTGTAGAAGTTATTTCAAACCCTCTTTTTAACAACTCGAGATTCAGAGATATTAAAAGGTGATCATATTGCTTTCCAGACTAGTATTATCAATTCTCAAATTCAGTTATTTTAGTTGTTATTTTAGTTTCCGAACTGTGTTACTACAGTCCAGTTCTGATTTTTTGTGACAAGTCATGAGTGGATTATTAGGAGACCAAACTTTTCTATACTGTGGTTAGCACACATGATCTTGTAAAGAATTGTGTGCGCTTTTCAGTTTTAAAATGAAGCTTAGATATTGAAAAACTGATATTTTCAGCCCAATTCCAGTAGTTTATGGTCATAAAGGGATCAATTGTTTTTTAATTGGAGGCTATTCTATAAAGTTGATGATATATGGTTTTATACATATGTACAAACACAAAGAACAGCATCACAAAACATATAGTCCAAATTTGGCAAGTCATTGAATTTGCTTATTGTAAGAATTTACATTGATTGTAAAACTCAGAGCATAAATGATGGGTGGTATTGATTGCTAGAATGAACACCCAGATGACTTTGAATTGCTTGCTCAAGCAAAAGAAAAAAAAGAAGTCCTTTAAAAAAGGAACTTACAGGATATACTGCTTACATCGTGGAAGTTTTAATTATGAAAAATAGTTCTTAGTTGTGTTGGCAAGTTTTGATTTGTGAATTTCTGCAGTGCCTGAATCCCAGTTCACTGCCTTAGATATATGTCCTAGATTTCCCTTTCTTTTGACTAAACTATGTTAGTGAAGTGGTGGTCATTAAGGAATGGGAGACTTGAAGTCAGGTAGACATGGGTTGGTGCCCAACACCCTTTGTCTGCTGTGTGATCTTAGGTAAAGTACTTAATTTCTCTGATCACTGACTTTCTATTCTTTCTATAAAGGACATAATATTTACTTTGGAGCATGGTTGTGAGAATAAGAAGCAATATATGCAAAGAACCTGGCAAAAGGTCCAGCTCATTGCGTTCATCCTTTAAATGTTGTTCATAATTATAATAATGCTGTAAGAGCTGAATTTTCAGACTGAAAGTCTTAATTCTGATATCCTCTCTTACCAACAGACTTCACTACTACTCACATTGCATTTTTGTAATGTGGAAATCTAGCTCCTCAATTGCCCATGTTATTATTAAGGAAAATTCAGAAATCTCTTTATGTGAAATTTCCTACTTTTTTGAAAACCAACAAATAAATATGTGAGCTAAAGGAAGCACATTTTTGGCTCAAAGACCAACTCTTAGCGACCTCCTAATAAACTTTCTTTAATATTCTTCAAACTCCAGTCTTCAGATTATTTACTTGACTACCATCTGGGACAACAGGAGCAAAAAAAGGAGGTTCCAAATTTTTCTAAAGCTCTGAATAAGGATCCTGCTGGTGCTGAAAAAAGTATACATTTTAAATAAACTTTCCAAATAATTCTGTGCCCTTTAATGTTTAACATCTTTGACTAATTAAAGTATTGCCTTTTGAAAGGAAAATCAAAGCAGTGTCTAGAAGAGACAAGGACAGGACACATTGTAGCTTGAAACAGAAATCATTCCTATGTAAAAACAATAGTCTTTACCTAAACTTCTGGTTCTTAACTGTTTATATTCTCTCTTCCATCTGAAAAAGAGCGCTAAGGTATGTTTGAGAATTGAAAGCTCAACCAGTTTCATTAATTCTTTAAAAATCATGTGCTTAAGCTTTTAATTACTTAGCGGGTTGCTGTCAAATTAACTTAGCTTGTGTTCAAGTACAAAGCTCACAGTTCTTTAGCTTTGGGTTTCATTTAAAGATGTGGGTATTTGGTTTTGCTGTACATTTTGCTTATGTTGAGAACTTTTCTCCCCAGTGAGCTCTGGGCTACCTGTTACCTGTCTTTATGCCTGTGGACAACAACATTGGAATAAGGCCATGCCTTAGTTTTTATTTATTTAATAGAACTCATCCATCAAATTTACAGACACCTTTTGATGTGGCCAGTGTTCAAAAAATAAATTCTTCTTCTAAGTCTGTGTTTAATTCCAAAACAATTGCCTTTGGCTATATTCTATAGTCAATATTGAATTTGTTGCCTTGCAGGTGGTTTTGTTTATTTGGTGATTTTTGATTCTAAACCAAAAATATGTTGCGTTGTTTCTCTTCCAAATTTGTTACTATTAATATTTTTGTCAATACTAACTGCTCAGAAAATGCTATTTAATCAAAATAACACTTAAAGTCATTTTAAGTGTTTATTATGTGCCAAATTCTACATCAAACTCTTTAATAGAGTTCTTTTGGAAGTGATATTGGTCAACACTGTTGTTTGTGTTGTAGCTGTATGGCATCTACATTTTCAGGGGTTATAACCACACTACACCCTCCACTGAAACATCCTTAGTCCACTATCATAGTCAATAATGGATTATACATCTTTTTATTGTGAGGATTCTCAGTTCATGTTCACCAGGAATTTGTAAAATCTTTTTTTTAATAAATTACAAAACTGAGGTTAGATGAATTTTAAATAATTAAGTCAAAATTCAAAACTTTGCTTCTTCATTTCAAACCTTGTTTTAATATTTTATTTATTCTTTTAATTTCTTACATAGGTAAATAGTTGTTGAGATGCCTTCCTTCCCCACCCCAATGCCCCCTTCATTCAATCAGACTCCTCACTCCTTGTTGTTTGTTAAGGTATATTGAGTCCATTGATCTGTTCATTTTCTGTGGCAGTGTCCTTTTGCTGGGTGACGGACTTTGTTCCTGGGACACTGCATACCGTGCTTATAGGTTTGCTGTCTTAGCTTTGCATTGGGCAGACAGTCCTTGATCTTTTGGGGTATATCAATTTCTTCTCATTGTTGACTGCCCTCTCCAGGGCAGTCTCCTTGCCAATCTGCTGTCTCTGCACCCAATAGCTCGATCCTCTGACTTAGGGGGGCTTTGTCCCCAGTCATTACCAGAAAAGAAATTTCTAGGTGTCCACTGATGGACTTTGGGGATCATCTACTCTCCCTCAGTTTGCAGGTTTGCTGTGAAGTCGATGCCCCGACTCTACGACCCTCCTCTCCCAATGCATGGGAGGGCCACCTTGTTTTCTTGAGTGGCATATCCCAAAATGGTGTTTTTGTTCATCCACTCCCAGTGAGGCTGTAGGTGCAGTTCAGTGATGGATCTTTACCATGGCTGTTTCTCCGTCCACATTTCAAAACTCTTAGAAGATTGATTTATAGAAATTATCATGAATATTAATTAAAATTATTTTAATTTCTATTGAATAATTATATAATTTTACTACAATAATACTTCATAAAAAATCTCTGAAAATTCACTGCCTTAAAATATTCATTTATTGTTTTCTAGTGAGTTAGGGAGTTGCCTAGAATTTGTTTGATGTTGCCTATGCTTATCTTGAATACTGGCTGAATACTGGTTACATTCCAGTTTGTGCCATGTTACTTTTTCTGGTACTCAGACTGCTCTTTTTATGATCAGGGCCAGGAACAAGTGAGAAATATAGAATACTTCTTGAGGACCTAGGTAGAGTCACACTATAGGTCCCATCTCATCCCATATGACCAAGATCAACATCAGTTTGATACATACGAAGATAAGTGTGAATTCTTGAGGGGAGTAGTTGTGTGAAAAATCCCAGCAATGATTAAATATACCAGAAAAATCCTTTCCTTCTCACTGTCAAAAAAATGTGATTGGATTCTAATGAGTCCAGGATAAAAAGAGCTTGTCTAAAATGTATATCGGTATTTTATCAGTTCTTAAATTATCATTGCTTTATAGCATTCTTACTACTGAAAACGCAGATATATAGAATCATCAGAAACAAGGTCTCAGTATATACTACAGTTGCTATTTAAAGATAATTATGACAATTATTGTCATAATTAATGCTCATTTAATGCTCATGGTTATTAAACAAATTTGCAGAGAAAGTAAGTTTAAGGTTTATTCTTAAAGATAATATATATATAATACAAAGGAATAAAGGGATTTTTATGTACTGTTCACTCATTAAAAATTCCTTTGATCCTTAATCTGACTTATAATTGTGCTATTCTAGATAGAACCATACTTCTACAATATGTAGAACTCTAATATTGTCAGGATTCTTTTTAGTACATAGTCACTTGTTGTATTTTGATGTAGATTTTTAAGGAACCAAAGCATTAAGGATATATCAATCTACATCATTTTTCCCCTCTTTGCTGACAATGACTATCCTACCTTCTAATCAGTGGTGTGTGGGTAAATCAGTTCTTCCCCCAAAATATAAGCATTTACTTGTAGTTACTACCAATAAATATTCCCACCATGGCGGTTTTCAGTTTACCAGTGGTGTACAACCCAGCTGACAAATGCTCAAATGCTTCTATGAGCCAATTCCAGCAAACCTCTTCTAATATAAATATTAGTATCTGATCCAATGAGGAGCTGATTATCTCTTTTAATTTCTTTCAATTATCTTTTCATCTTCTAAATTATTCCTCATTCACATCTAAACATTGCATTACCTTTAAGTAACCTTTGAAAGCCACTATAGAAACATTATGTTTGAAGCCTGGAACACACCCACCTGTTTTTGATGAATATGCAAATTACATATTTAACATTAAGAGATAGTACAGTACAAACTATCTCAGTATGCCATCTGTTGCATGTTTCTCATGATGTAAGAAAATAATGTTCTCTTTTAACTTAAATACCCTTACTTTCAGGGGACCAAAAGAGGATATTTCATTTTTCTCCTATAGATTCCATCTGAGATGAACTACATGAATTCCAGATAACTAACTCTGCTGAGTACACATCAGAGATTATGGTTAATATGATATATACCTAACCCTTCTCATCTTTTTCTTGTGGATGAATATGGATTTGAATGGGGAAAAAATCTCTGACTTGCCAGATTTTAAGCAAAATTATTAAACGAGGTGAATCTTACCTATAATCAGTTGTCCTGCTCCAAATTGTTTCCTTCTCAATGATTCACCTCAGATCCTAAAGTTGAAGATTAACCCCATATTCTCTGTATTTTCCTTCTATTCTCTTTCCATGAATATTTCCTTGCACAGAAATAAGAAAGCTAAATTATTTATACCATGGATGCATTAAAGTCACTGAAGCATTCCTAGGGGTTCTACATAGCAATTCTTTTCTCAAAATCAGCTTTTATTAGCTCTCTGTTTCATATTATATGTTGAGAAGGATGTGCATATAAAGTCAAACTTTCAAAATATTATGACTGTTAGGAAGACACAATATGCCTTATATCCACGTTTCCAATCTAGTAAGAGGAAGGTGATAGGCATATTAAGATCAGTGTTGTAAGTCCTGATCAAGAACCTTCCTCAGGGAGGGTGCTGACAGTTAGAGATGCCTTTATGAAAGTGGTTGCATTAGCAGTGTAAAATGTTGGCATATAAGTATCAGGACAGAGTAAGTCGTCTCCAGGATAGTTGTTTGAGACATGAGGGATGAGAGATCATATACCAAGAAATTCTCATTAGTAGATTGTGCTGGAACTTAAGAGGAGGCAAAGAGGACACAAAGAAAGAAAGTATGGCCTAGCTAAGTGTATCTTTAGTCCCAGTGTAGGTTGGGAACCAATGACATTAAGAGGTGATTGATAAGTGAGGACACATTTTGGAAAGGGCATCTTGCCAAAGAAATTTCATTATTAAATCATTACCACTTTCTCCTAAGACCAGTCACACTAATAATGAGCTTAACTAAGAAAAATGGAGTTTGTCCACCTACTTGACCAATTTTTCTGAAAGCTGAGTGACCTCCAAAAGAAATGATTTATGATCCTGGAAAAATTAAGATACAGTAAGTCAAGAAAATTAGCGTTGTCCCTGCTCTTCATGTCCTCTGTATTAATGCAAGCAGAATTTGAGTCACAAGCAGTTTAGAAGTAGCATGGAATGTGTTAGAAAACATGTATTATCCACTTTGATGCAGAATAACAGAGCAGTTGCTTTACTGGCTTTCATTTCTCTTGTCTAATCCTGATGAGAACTGATGAGAGCTTCTGAGGTTCTTCAGGCAGCCCCAAAAGGCTATGAACCTCTCTATTCCTGTATCATGGCATCAAGATGGAGCAAGTTAAATTTAGCTAAAACATTATGTGCCATTCAAGTATTTTTTTCTTTTTTTCTAACTATACAAATCCCGTAGAAAATAAGATTTTCATGTCTTAATTGTGATACTGAAAGTATCTTTTATTCTCAGCATGCTTGAGATAGCAAAGTAATTTTCGAGCTGAGTGTGATTGTCTCAGGCAGTCATGATTCAAATATTTAATCTAAAGGGAAAATTCCCAGAGTGCTTCTCTCATCATTTCTCAGTTCTGTGGAGAATAAAAGCCTCAACTTTATATGATCTGATATTATTTCCATTATTGGTATTATGCTGTAGGCAAATATCCTTCAAAAAGCAAAGTCTCCTTCCCTTGTGCTTAGAGCGGAAGGCAACACAAAGGCCCAATCTGGCCTTTGCAATATGAGCTGCTGCTACCTTGTAATCTGTAGAGAATATAATAACAATAATTTCACTTTATGCAATTCAGCCTTTAAGATTGAATAGCAGATTCTTCATATCCTTCATAGTATCTTTTTTCCTTTCAAGGCCTTTCTTTTATTCATGGATCAAATTTCCTATATGTTGGTTGTTTTAACAAAGTGCTATCAGATGGTGAGTGTAGCAGTGGGTGAGAATCTATAGATTGGTTACCCAGGGAATTGGATGAAAGAAACTTACTTAGTAAACCCCTGGAGTCAGGTTGAGTTTGCTTTGTTACCCATTACGAAGAAAATGTCACAGATTAACTCACTGTTCTAAATTGCTGGTGTTTTAATGCATCCAGATAAATAAATGTTATATCCCAAGCAATTTTTCTCCAGTGTAGTCTTCAGATCACCTACATATAAGTCTCCTAGTGGTAATAAAAATACAGATTCCTGGGACATGCTCAACCCCAGTGAGTCAGAATTTCTATGACTAGGAAACCACATAACGTACAAGAGTTATTTGTGATTCTTAAGCAAACAAATCAGTGGGTTTTTGCTTGGCATTTCAATATTTACAAATATTACCTAGCTGTCACCACCCTAGATTTGCAGATAAGAATAAGGACTAAGCTTTCATTTGACAGAGAGGGAATTTGAAAAAAAGCAAAAAGGAGAAGAAGGAGACTGAGTGATTTGTGTCCATGATTTGCTGAGGCACCTGCACTAAGGTGATCTCAGAGATCATTGTAAGATGTACAGCACAATTTTATAATATTTGTGTATATTCCAGGTATGTATAATGCTGTATGTCCTTTATGTATGACATTTACATGTTCTATATGGTATTTTATTTATTTTTAATAATCTGTATATTTTACACTTGTAAAATATGTAACTGGCATGACATGCTTTTCAGAGGTGAGTCACTGGTTTAAGAGTTTGTCTCCTACTACAAAAAGTCTTGATATCCAGATTGACTTGGATATTAAACTTTTTCCTGGCTCTAATTTTGTGCTTAACCAAGTGTGTGATCTCAACTAGCTTTTCTGTAGGTTTTAGGCAAGTCTACCCTAGCTTATACCAACAAAAGAGAAAAGTAAGAAAACATCGAGTCTTTACCTTGGAGGTACTAAACCTAGTATTTTACATCATTATTTCTACTTAATCTTCAGATATTCCTGACTTAGCTTTTCTATTCTTTATGTTTCACAATCAGTAGACTAAGATTTAGCATGCTGATTCAAAACTTGGATTTTTTTTTATTGACCCTGAGAGTGATAAATGAATTGATTTAAATTATAGTTTTTTTTTAAATACAGGTATAACAAATAATGTATGCAACTCAACAAAAACAGAGGTAAATCCAAGTCAAAAAGTAAGCAGATGGACTAAAAAGATGTTTCTACAAAGAAGAAATGCAGATAGCCAATAGGCATTTGAAAAAATGTTCAATATTTCTAATTATCAGGGAAAGGCAAATCAAAGCCATAATGAGTTACCCACCTACACTAGTGAGAATGGCCTATATTAAAAAAAAAAAACTGGCAATGACAAGGACGTAGAGAAAAAGGAACCCTCTTACACTGCTGGTGGGAATGTAAACTGATTCAGCCACTATAAAGGGTGTGTGAAAGTTTCTCAAAACCTAAAAATTAATCTACCACAGGATCCTACCAGTGATCCCACTCTTAGGTATCCATCCAAAGAACACAAAAATGCTAATTTTAAAGGAAACCTGCAAGCCGGTGTATACTGTTGCACTACTTACAATAAACAAACTGTGTTTGCTATGGCAGCACATTTACAATAAGCTGTGGAAACAACCCAAATGCCCCAAAACAGATGAGTGGATCAAAAAGTAGAGTAGACTACTATTCAGTGATCAAAAAGATAGCCATGCCATTTCTGGCACTTTGATCTAGCCTGAAGGGATTATGCTAATCAAAGTAAGTTAGAAGGGAATAGATAAATATCAGATGGTTTTACTTATATGCAGAATATAGAGAAAATGAATAATGATCAAGAAAAGGTAAAACTTGAAATCTGACCATAAATCTGAGGCATACAACAAGGGAGGGGAAGGAAGAGGAGTCAAAACAGGGGATGCTAGAACACAAGATACAATGGTGATGAGTCACAGGTGCTATGGTGGTGGAAGAACTTTGGGGACTATACCTGAGGGGAGAAACCAATTATTATACAAAAATGAACAATGAAGTAAAAAAATACATTTTAGAAACAAAGTATAGCACATATTCAGAGAAAATAAAAGAAAGGGGTAAAATCAAGAACCTTTCTAATCTCTATATGCCAGAAAATGTGTTAACACTTGAGTCTAGCAAATGATAGCTTGTACCAGCAGTCTAGATAGCCTGGTAGATGCCATCATTTTGAGCTTTTTGATACTACCTGCTGCTTAATCCCTGCAGACCTGTGACCAGGAAGAAAGTCACTATGGATTGGATAAAACAAAGGGGCAACAAGGGCCAGATGTAGCTTCAACTGGTCTAAGAAAAAGAGATCTGGAAACTGCAAGTCCAGACCCAGCAGGCACTGCCTGTATTTCACATGTGTCTATACCTCTCATCACTGTGGCCCTCTATATATGAAGGTGAATATAAGAAATATAGCTGCTCTCTTACACAGAAAAATCCTCTGACTTGAAGAAAATAGAAAAGGGATTAACAGCACTCAGAGTGTAAGAAGTCAGAGAAGAACGTGAGAAATCAGTAATTCATTGACTTGAACTGTAGGGTGACATTTAAGCTTGACAAGAAGACCCAGGAGATGATCATGTTCAAGCATTTCGTTAAGGCAGAGCAATGCCATCTCACTCAAGTCTTTGTTTTTGCCTGGAAAATACTCCGATAGCTAGAAATTAATAATAATAATAATAATAATAATAAAACAAGTGTTAGGAAAATGTAATGATAGTCTTAGGAAAAAGATTAATGGTAATTCTAAAAAACCAGGGTGTCCTGTTAGTTGAGGATACTTGATAATGAAATGTACATGCTCTGTCCTTGAGATAAAGACTGAAAGGAGGGGGAGGATGAAGAGGAAGAAGAGGAAGGAGATTGTCTCAGACCTTAATAGAAGCACACAGATCAGATTTGTCTATTTATGGAACTAAAATATTTTAAAAATAGTACCTGAATAACTGGATAGCACAACAAAATGAAATTTATGTATGGTGTTCAGCAAGGGATGCAGTATGCTTGACATTTCCCTTCTCTGAGTTACAGAACCTTGACCACAATGGGGCTACAAAAGGACCTCCAAAATAAGTATCTCCAAACAGCAGTTTTGGGAGAGAATCTCTAAGTCACGATTCCAATGAAGACAGTTGAAGGGCTGATGAGGAATAGTGCTAATATTCTTTAAGCCTCAATTGTCTAACCATCATATTGACATATATTACATCATTTAAATACAAAAGCAACCACAGAAGTGTTAAAACCACAAGGGAAATTACACAGGTATAAATTTTCTGACTGATGTTGTTCCGTAGATTTAAATAATGATCTGCACTAGTTTCCAGTTCCCAATTTCTGTCCCTCACTTCCTAACATGAAGCACAGGCTATGTGTGTGTGTGTGTGTGTGTGTGTGTGTGTGTGTGTGTGTGTGTGTTTCATTGCATACTAGCATAGTCATTCAACTGGTTAAAGCAGCTGGAGGAGTGAAGAGATTAGTATAATAGTGCCATATTTTAGTGAAGTGATGTAACTTTCCAAGTTCTGAGCTCGGGTTAGAAAAAAAGAACTGGAGGCATTTTACTTTACAAGCCCATGTGCAAAAATGATTATTGAGTATAGAAAATGTGCAACAAATCTGCATAAAATTCCCCAGATCTTCCTGCAAGATAAACAAGGTCATCTCATAACTAAAGGGAGGGTTTTGCATTGAACCACTCCTTTTTCTCCACACACTTTTGTGATCTTACTCTTACACCATGCCATCCTCACTGAGACACCAATTCTTGAGTCACAGCTGTTTCTATCACAATCATCTGTGGTGTTCTTAGTGTTCACATGCTTGCAGAAAAAAAAAATCAAAATTCTCAAGTTTTTATGAAAAAGTTTGTTCCCCTTTAACATATTCTGCAAATAACAATGAGTAGAATATCTTGCATGATGCTAGAATTTCCGCAGTTTTCTTTTGTTCTTACTTTTGACTTATGAAGACTGAATGGTTTGTGGGCCTCTTGGAATAGAGTTTCTGATTTTGTTCTTGTTTATAGAAAAACTTACTCCTTTCAAAAGTCCAGGCTGGAAATAGTTCCTCTATTTAGCACCATAATATTTCCTGTGTGACAAGGGAGTTCTTCTCTAGGACAGGAAATTAATTACTTCTCTGGTAATGAATCAGATATTTAATATTTTTGGTTCTGCAGGTCATATAGCCTCACTTGCATCAAGTAACTTTGTCATTGTAGCAAGAAAGCAGCAACAAGCAGTACATACATGATGGTTTGGGCTGTATTTCAATAAAATTTGGTTTGAAATACTAGGAATTAACCCCCCTTTGAGCTACAGGGTTTTATTTAGCCACAGTACCAAACAGTTTGCTGATCCCCACTCCAAAATCACTACTTTTGTCATTATGTTTTTAAAAGTCTTAATTTTTAATCATCTGACATTTCTAGTAACTGTATTTGTTTTTTGAAAGGGTTTGTGGTCTTCACTTTTATACTTCCTTGTAGCTTATTCCTTAGTAAATGTCTAAAATGTTTTGCTCCTATTGAAACCCTTTCTCTGGCCTCACTCAGCATTGTGGATAGGTTCTTAGAAACTATGACCTTCGAGTGAAACCAAATTTGTAATAGACAAGGGTAAAAATTGTTTGAGAAAGGCGGGCATTTATTCTTTAAAATATTAGCATTTATTTGTAAATTCAACAAATATTAGCATTTATTTGTAAATTTGGTCTTGGGCTTTATTTTTCAGAATATTCTTTACTACTGTTTGAATTTCCATGCTTGTGATCAGTTTTGTTCAGTTTATCATCCTGGGTTAATCTTGGTAGATTATATTGATAGGGAAATCTTTTTTTTTTTTTTTTTTTTAGACTAGGTCTCACTATTTTTGCGAGAACTGCAGGCTCATGTTGCCCTGGGTACCACAGACTCAAGCAATCCCCAGCCTCAGCTTCCTAGGTAGCTAAGATTACAGGCGTGCACCACCCCACCCAGCTATTTTTTTGGAACAAGTTCTCACCACAATGCCAGGCCTTATCCATTTCTTAAAGGTTATTGAATTTATTGTCATATAGTTGATCACAGTACTCACGATCTTTCATATTTCTGTGCTATATGTGGCAATTTCTCCACTTTCACCTGTAAAACAAATTCATTGATTCATTAATGTTTTCTTTTTTTAATTAGCCTGACTAGAGGTTTATCTTTTGTTATCTTCTCAAAATATGAGCTCCTAGTTTCACTGATAGTTTGCATGCCCTTTGATCTCTATTTCACTTCAGTTCTCATTTTTATTATGCCCTCCTTTCTGTCAATTTTCGATCTTGTTTGTTCCACTTTCTCAACTTATTAAAGTGTGATAATAAATTATTTAGGATTTTTCATCTTAGGGGCCTGTTATGTTCCCTCTTAGGACTATTTCTACTGTGTCTCATAAGTTCTGTTAACTTGTATCATTTTCATTCATCTTAGGATTTTTTTTTTAATTTTCTCTTTGAATTCCTTTTTTATCCAATTGCTGTTCAGCAGCATATTGTTTACTCTCCATGTGTTCATAGTTTTTTAAAATTGTTTTCTTATAGTTGATTCCTAATGTTCTGGCATTAGGGCCAGAAAAACTAGTAGATTTAATTTGATTTTTGTGGGTTTTTTTGACAACTGACGTGTACACCAAAATATGGTTTATTCTTGGTAACAGCATTCCATGTGAATTTGAAAAAAGAATGTACATGTAGCTGTTGTTCTATTAATATATATTAGGCCTATTCATTTTAACACGTCATTTAAAGCTACTATTTCCTTATATATGCTTTGTCTGATTGGTCTGTTCATTATTTTAAGTGAGGTATTAAAGTATCCTATTATTGTGTTTTAATCAGTATCTCTCTTAAGTTCTGAGATTATTTTATGCATCTTAGTGCATTATCATTTGGTGCTTATTTGAGTATTATTTATTCTTATACTAGATCCTTAATCATGATGATATAATATCTTTCTCTATCTTGTATTACCTTACTTCACTGGAATCCTATCCTATCAGATACAAGTAAAGTTGTTCCTGATATTTGCCATTTGCTTTATGACTGTGTTTTAGCCTATGCTTGTCTTTGTTGGTAAGGTGAGTTTCTTATAAACACAAAAGTTTGGACTTTGTTTTGAAAACCTTTCAGTCACTCTACATCTTTTACTAGTGAATTTTGGTCACTTACATTTAAGGTGATTATTGACACATAAGTGCTTGCTGATATTTTGTGTTTTTGATTTTTTTGTTTTGGTTTATCCCTTTTTGTTGGTTTTCTGTTATATTTTGTTTAAATTCCATTTCTATTCTCTCTTATGTTATTTATAAACACTTAATGTGATCAAAGTAGTTACTAAGTAAGCAAGTAAGAAAGTAATTACCTAAACACATACTACAAGATAAGCATGTAAAAGCCTAGTTACCTCATTACATATGCTACAAAATAAATGTGAAAAAAACCAGTTACCCCACCACATGTCCAAAACTGTCCTTTAGTCCCTGGTTACCTCACCATATTTCCAACAATCTGAGTTCACCAGCACATGTTCCAAAAACAAGGCATTTTTCTCTCCTTTGTCTGTTCCATCTTTCTCCAAACACGTGGTCCAAGACATGGTATTCTTTCTTTCAGCATCCTTCTCAACTTTAGACATTAGAAAAACTCCATCTTACAGGAATAACATCAGGTTCATTTTCTCAAGCTGCACTCATGGCCTCTCCAAAACATTTGAATCAAACTAGATAAAACAAGCTCCAATATGAAGTTCAAAGCTCTGAACTCTCGAGACTCCTTTAGCACACACCATCAGCTTACACAAGCTGAGACTCATGAGTTCACCAGCCTGGGCCTTAGCCCATGGGCACCATCCTGCCTTAGCCTTCAGGGCTGGGCCTTCCTCCTCCTCCAAAAATGGCTGATTCCTTGTTTCTCTGCCCAGTCCCTTTTTATATTTGCTCTTTGTTCTCCTTTCTTCCTGGAGCAGAGACTTGTCAATCATCTCACATAACAAAAGTCTTATTTTCCTTTCCTTCTGCCCTTCTATCCTTCTGAAAGAAAGCTATGAATTCTAATGAAGGGTCAATCAAAGCTTTCTTCATCAGGGCTCTGAAACACTTAAGTCAGAAGGTCAAATCTCATAATATTGCTAAGTCCTTGAAATTTACAATTCTAAAGCAAAAGGTAACTCCTACTTCCTAGCTACACTCTTTCTTTCCAGTGTTATTATCAATGCATAACACATCAGCTATGTTAATGGCAGATGCCACTCTAGCATGGGAAGCTAGGAAGAACATGCATACTCCACACAGTGAGTGAGTGTGTTTGTGGGGGAACAACAGATTATTTTATTCCCATCAATTTTGTAACTACTTGGTGTTGAAAGAAAGATGTTATTTGAGAGCTTGCTGAACTTAGAATGTCTGCCTGTAAGATTTTCGTATGAGGAATGATAATAACATCACAACATGGGCAGCAAAATCAGACAACCTGTATTGTAATCCTGGTTCTCCTATTTTACTAAATGTTTATTTCTCAGTGTTTCCCATGCACTATCTTTAAAACAGACATACCTGACCACATTACAGGGTTACTGTAAAACTGAATGTATGAAAAGGAGGGTTTGTTTCACTTTGGTTGGGGCTTCTATCTCTTGCAACCTGTATCATCTGGCACAAGTTATTTAGTTGACCTCTGTAGACTTCTGAGTCATTGTCTATAAGACAGATAATATTCTATGAGAATTAAATGAGCTAATACATGAAACATGTTCAGTGCAGAGCTATACATATAGTGAGTCTACGCTAGCTAGTATTGTTTTTATTTATCACTGTATGGTGATGGAACACTTCATAAATTCTAAGGCAGGAAACAGATTTATACACCCCGTATATCTAAATTTTTCTTTTGTCTAAATTTTCCTTGCTGGTATAATTTAAATTGTATATCTTTTCTTCTATCATCAACATATTTTACTACTTGAAAAGCAGAGTTTATTTCACTCATATCCATCTTATACTTGTGCTTTCTCGGACTAGAAATTTAGGAGGTGTAACACAATTTGCAAGCTATCTGAGATGTATCTTCCTACTTTTATTCTATGGGTACATTTGAGAGATTAAAGAAAGGAATATTTAGACTATAAGATCCATGTCAGGAATTTTTCCCTCTGAGATATTATCTAGATTTAAATATAACACCTGAAACCTCAGTGAATTGTACAAGACTTCCATTTTGCTACATTCTGAAATATTTCAGCTCACATTTTTTTTATGACCCTAGTTTTCTTCTCACTCTCTTCCATCTCCAAAACTTGGAAAGCAATTTTTATAACTCAATTCAAAATGTAAGAATGAATTACTGAAATCCTTCCAACAGTCACAGGGACCATGTTTCTTCATGAAAAGTATCATGACTGGAAAGACAAGTAGAAAACATCAAGGACTAATAAAATATAGTCTTGGGAAAGCAATGTTAATGACTTTTAATAATGTTAAACATGGTTGATAAAAGTTGTAGAAGGTTTTTGCATATAACAACTGGGTTTTTGATGTTAAAACTTTCTTAGAAGGCTAATGTCGACCTTGTTCTTATTCCTTTACAGGATACTTTATTTTCCTGGAAAATTCTCCTGTATTCTCTGTGTATTTATGAATTTTTGCTAGGGCATTGTAAACTTTGAGTAGATTCTTCCACAGGTTCTCTTATCAGACTATAGTTTTCTTTAAGAGTTTTGCATTTATAATATAGCCTTTATTGTACTCAAATTTGAATACCTCTAGACCTCCTTCTTTCTTTGTTCCCTTATGCAAAACATTTTTTTTAATTGCTGGACATTTCATTGTTACATATTACATTTAAATGCCCAATACTGAACATATTTCCTTATGAAAAAGTATTGTAGAAATAAATGTCTTATCTCTATTCTACTGTAGAGAATTCTATTTGCACCCATACAGACAAAAGGAAGTTTGAAGGGTAACAGCTAATGATCACTTGTGTGTCAGTATCTCTTTCATTTAGTCCTACAGTGGTTTTAGAAATTTGAGTTGGTACTTCTAAATTTCACACACACACACACACACACACACACACACACACTCACACAAGTTCTAGATTGGGGATCAGCAACTTTAGTCAAAAAGGGCAAAAGGTTAAATATTTTAGTCCTTGAAAATATCAACCACAAAATAACCAAGCTATGATAAAAGAAAAACTTTGCTTTAAAGCAAGAATCATCACCTGAGTCCACAACCAGGGGCCAGTAACAAGGTGTGTCCCACCAGGGTCAGGACAGAACGACTTGTGAAAGATCAAGCAAGGAAGTAATCTGAGCTTAGACTATTTGTTATGAAACTTTTTGAATATTTTTTTTATCTCCGAGGGCCATTTGATGTATAACTTTTTGCATGGGTTTTTACGTCCATTTGTCTGTAGTTGATTGACAATGGTCTTCAGACAGAGTGCTCCATTGTAAAGTAGTTGTGATAACCAGCAGATGGTCTCCTGTTTCTGTCCTGTTCACCATTTGGTAAGTCAGTTGTCTCAGCAATTCACCCAAAAGTCAACATGGCATTTAGAGACAATATGTAGTCTATTTGAACTAAAGTGATTTACATAAAGGCTGTGGGTCACAATTACTTACCTCTGCCACATTAAGGAGAAAACAGCCATAGGAAATATATAAGTCAAGAAATATGGCTATATTTCAATAAAATTTTTGTTTGCAAATGAAAGATAAGGAGTTAGACTTGACTCTGAGGTCTTAGTTTATAAATTCTTGAATGAGATTATCACTTTCTCTTGAGAGATAGAAGCAATCAGATCAGAAGGTCAACATATCTGGGTCCCTAGTTCCACATCATCATCATAGCCCTGAGCCAAATAACAACTGTTCTTTATAGACTTGAGCAGTAAATTGGCCACAGTCCTCACTAATTACAGTGAACTCCCAACCTAGTTGGCTTGATTCATTAGTAATACTTCCTTGATTTCCATCAAGCTTAACTCAGTAATGGTTTAAGGGATACAACTAAACATATGTAGAAATATTGACATAAAAAAAGCAAACATTATTCCAAAACTGGTGAATCAAAATATGGATGGTAAAATTGCAGTTAGAAGAAAATTTCTACATACTCATTCAGTGATTAAATTGATTTTGTTTGATAGAGCATGGCTTTAGAGACTGCATATAATCTCCGATCTAGAAAAGCTGAGTTTTACACTTTGTGCAGATTTGGGCAATGTTCAGTATTATGTATATATTGAAGAAAGGTAACTACTATTTTCACCTCAGTTTTATACCAGTGTTTAAAATCAAGTAACAGTAAATAATTTCTCAAAGTCTGGCCCTGACCTATTTGCATCAGAACTATGTGTCAGGGGAGGGAGAGTTGCATATAATTAGATAACAAGGACACATTTTCTGACCAAAGCATCCAGATAGATCTACTTTATAAAATGTTCCAAAGTGTTTCTTACTTGTGCTAGACTTTTTCAAACTGATACAAAGCAAGAACAGTAATTGTGCTTCCTATTTGTTTCCTAGATGCAACTTAAAATCAGTTTTAGCAAAAAAAATAAAACAAAACAAAACAAAAAACAAACAAACAAAAAAGAACAAAAAAACAGCAGGATGTCTTTTCAGAACAGACTCAGTTACATGTAAGAACATTTATTCCAGACCCAATTAAGCACTGATGAAGAGGTTGCTTATCTGTGGCAGAAAGAGCTTTGTGCTGGGTCACCTAATAACTAGCTGTGTGACCTTGGACCAACACTTAACCTCTCTGGTCTCAGTATTGTAATGTGAGGGCGGAAATATGGGCATTGCTAAATGACCACTGAGACCCATTAGCTGAAACATTGACTTTAAATTCTATAAAAGAATCCTTATGTTGGAGCACATAGTGCATGTCATGTTTTGCTAGTGAGTTGGAAGAAAATTACTCGTTCTTACTAGGTGACTCACCTTTATTCCAGTAGAGTAGGTTTTTTTCACCCTTGGCTGCACATTGATCCCATAACAGAGCTTTTAAATTCTGACATTCAGGCTGGGCTCCAGATCATCGAAATCTAAATCTCTGGACATGGAACCTAAACAACAGCATTTTTTGTTCAGTCTCCATAGGTGTTTCTAATGTGGAAACAAAATGAACACTTTATTATAAAAATCATAGCAGATGCTTTTAACTAGCAACCCCTTTCCCAAACACTGTAACCCACTAGACCAGGCATGTGTCCTGGGAATCTGTTCTTAGTAAGTAAACAAGTTGATAGTTGAGATCTCATAAAGTTGGGAAAACATCCCCAGAAAATTGCTTAGTATGGCAGGCACTGTTTAATCTGGGGAACAAGTCTTTCCAGGTGAGTACTATGGAGTTTAGATGCATAATAGGAATAGATACACAACCATGGCAGATACCAGGGAATGAATGAGTTAAAGTCTTTAACAAAGGTCACTAACCAGCCCCAAGGAAGTTCCTGTGAAGCTAGACAAATAAGAGCTGGCATAGAAATATAAGAAGCAAGTAGGGCTACCATGGTGGGTGGGGGGAGCCTAGAAGTCTGTGATCCCAGAGTCTGTACACTCCACAGGATTATGGCTCTCTGTTGGAATATGCTATTGTACCCCCAGACTCTGACTTCTCACTTACCTGTTTCCCAACTGTTTTGTGTAACACACCTTTGATTGTTCATTTTTAAGTGTCCTTTCTTTATCCCAACATCCAGTCTAGGATTCCATAATGAATTTAAAATAGTGGTTCCTTTTGAATTGAACAAATAAATCTGCAGCTCGTATTTCTTAAGTCCTGTCTCTTTGAGAGTCACACTGTCAAGATGAACTTGCCTGTGTCTCTTCGTTTTTTTTTTAATGAAGACATATATATCCTGTCTTGCATTTATAGGTGATCCTCCCCTTATGCTCAGTTGCCCAAGCGTATAATGCGACTGTTGTGAAAAGAGCACTCCAGTAATAACTCTTATTTGGACATTTGATGCTTTAATGGGAACTGGTGCTTCCGAGTTAGGTTCATGGATAAGTACATTGCTTTGCATTCATAGCCACTATTTGCTGCATAATCTGGCTTTTCATGCAACAGTGGCTATAGGGAAGTAGGCAACAATAGAAAGAAAATTCTAAATATTCAGGAAAAGGCACTTTAGAGGAAAACCATGCCCAAGGCAGAGATCAGGGGAGGAAGACCTGTGTGGGAAGGAAGAGGAGGGAGCATCTTTATCATAGAAAGGTCACACAGCATTTCAGTCATACAATGTCATGCCTCAAGTGATGAGCTTCAAAAGTGAAATAGTAAAGCTTCCTTTATTCTAACTGTGGACCAAAAAGAGAAAGTCTACTTTAATTCCAAAAATAATCAGCCCTGGTCTTAGCATATAAAATGGAGTTCCTAGACAAAAATGCTGCAACTAATGCATATGATTTTGAGTGAACTATTTTTGATCTCTGGGCCTCACCTTCC
Organism: Uropsilus gracilis; assembly: GCA_004024945.1. Lineage (NCBI taxonomy): Eukaryota > Metazoa > Chordata > Mammalia > Eulipotyphla > Talpidae > Uropsilus > Uropsilus gracilis. The sequence goes on from PVHY01004498.1 coordinate 85,846, forward strand.
TCATCATTAAATGTGGTACTCGAACTGGAATAAAGGGCTACATATGCATTATCTGACCCTCAAATTTTGCTGATAGTATCTTTTTCTAAACTTTTTAGAAACAAGAATACCAGACTTTACTTGAATTGTATTAGTTTTCCCACTAATTTCCTTTCTCACAAGATACAGTCTAGGATATCACAATATATTTATTTGTTGATTTTTTTTACACATGTGTAACCATGTGGATTAACATAAAGACTCTTTGCTGAGCCCAGGCCGAAAATACTTCAATCCTTCCATACTCAGCCCAGTGGAACATAAATACCACAAAAGAGGCACCAATTATTGATATCTAAGTAGTGAAAGATTTCACATAAAAATCTGAATTTCACACTTCCCTTGAAAGTACAGCTAATCTGACAAACACAAGCTTGTATACAAACCTTGATGAGATTGATCATACCAATGATAAGCAAACTGAATCACCTCTGACTCTTTAGACAAGGCATTTGCTCTCCAGTTTGCCACACTCTCCTCTCTATTGTTTCCCACACAATGGGGTCAGGTGACAGTAGTCATTAGCATTACTTGGCACCTTGAATTGATGTGTGGTCAAGATGCTATGAATATTCATGGTACTCATATCTCTATGAAAAGTGAAAAATCAAAATCCCACTCAAAAGTCAGAAATAGGACAGCATGTTTCCACAAAAAAAGGTGAGGGGAAGTGGGGCAAGAACAAATTTGAGAAAATTGACATACATCAAAATCACCAACCAGCTTCACTCATTTATATTACCTCCCTGGTCTCAGTAGGCATTTTGGTTTGAAACCCCTGGAAAAGAGAAGAGAAGGTTTTTCTGTTCTTCTCACTGTTGCCATTTGAGGAAAAGGTGTTTGGCAGTCAGTTCAGGGTTCTGGGGTTGCTGGAAGGTGGAAACTCTAAGGTTCCTGCAGACTGAGTCTATAATGCTTTCACTTTAAACCTCTCTTACTGAAAGCAGGGGTTCTGCTCCCCAAGACTTCAATCAATGCAGTGCAATTTTTGTGCTTTTTAGTTATTTTAACTTAAGTCTCGAGAAGTCAGATTGCAATGTAATTAAGAATATGGCCTTAGGCCGGGCATGAGGTGCCTGCCTGTAGGTGGCAGCCTAGGAAATCATGGCCGGGGCTAGGGATCGTGGTTCAATTCCGCCGGCGAGACCTAGTCCCCAAAAAATAGCTGGGCATGGTGGGCATGGTGGCACATGCCTGTAATCCTAGCTACCTGGTAAGCTGAGTCTGGGGATTGCTTGAGTCTGTGGTACCCCAGGCAACGTGAGCCTGTGGTTCCACAAGCAAAGGTAGTGAGACCTAGTCTCAAAAGAAAAAAAAAAAAAAAAAAAGAATATGGCCTTTGAATTCAGACTACCAGTTTCATTTTCTGGCTTCACTACTTCCATAGGGTCAACTTGTAAACTGGGACTTTCACTCTCATCCAGAAAATCAAACTTTGAACATGATATATCTTTATATGGAGAGGTTTTATTCAAGATGACAATGAAGGGAGCTGATAGTATACACATTCCATAATCCCAGTTGCCTGAGTGGCAGACATACTGGAGGTATTGAAATAAACAGAGTATAGGGTTTCACATTTCCAGATCCAAGGAGGTACCAGGCAGTCTAGGTAATACATGTCAGGTGTTTGACGCTCCCAGCAAATTGTTTTCTCAGCAACCAACAGATGTCTGTTTCTGATGTCACTGTCAACCCTAGAGGGATGTGAAGAACTTTATTAAGGATGTAAGAGAGTAAATTTTCCAAGTTCTCAGGAAAGCATGAGGAGCCAATTAACTCTTAATCACAAGAATGGGGTAAGCGAAGGAGAGAACAAAGGGTAGTCAGGATTTAATTCTGTGTATTCCTAAATTTTTAGTCTAAGGGAGATTTTTGTTGTAAAATGGAGGTAATCTGGGCACAAATTTACTTTGCCTCAATTTCTTTCTTAATATTGGGCTAATAGCATCTAACCTATAGATTGATATAACAGAAAAATGAAGGGCTCAAAACAATACCTGGTATACAGTTAAGTGCTTAATACACAGTAATGATTATTATTATTACCATCATTATATCCCAGTATGCTGAATCCCCATAGTAGAGCAAAAAAAAAAAAAGGGGGGGGGGAGGAGAGGCCTGAATGCTTAATAATTATAAAGATTTGCATGTAGTAAAGAGTAAAGGGTATTAGGGGCTACTATATTATAAAAACTATTAAACATTCTTTATGTAACTCCAGGGGAAAATTAGGGATAAGTTAGATGGAAACAGATGGTGGTGTAACATAATGAAGATCTTTGTTCAGAGACGTGAAGCAATTGAATGCACTACTTGTAAGGTAATAAATAGAGACTGCGTGATCTCATCTGTCCTTTATGGTGTACAAGCAAAAACTGAATGATAATTTGCCAGCAATGTTTTAAAGCTGATGTCTAAATTAGTAGCCACAAACTATGCACTGGGTTTTTTTAATGTTTTTTGAAATGAAAGACAATTAAAAATGTACCTCTTCAATCATGCTAGTTACATTTCAAGTGCTAATAGCCATTGCCACAAGTGGCCACTTTCTTGAACAGAATAAACACTGAATATTTCCATCCTAGGAAGTTCCATTGAACTTCCTGGTGATATTATCACTGTCTGGTGATATTTTGCACTGGATGTAAAAATCTGGTTACTTGGGAAACATGGACCCAAGGAGCATAGAACTAGAATAAGAAAAAATAAAAATAAAACAGGATCCTTAGTTTTATAAAGCTTACTTACCCATGGACTTCTGGATTTCAGGTTAATGCATACCCATGAGCAAAGTAGTGTTTCTAAGCCTCAGTTTCCCCAGATCTATAGATAAACCTTCCCCCAGAGGGTGGTTGTGTGTGTAAATGGATAAAATTCAGGTTGAGCATCTGTCACAATATAGCATGCAGGGATGCTCAGTCTCGGTTTTCGTGTCTTTCCTTTCCCTGAAGGAAAGAAAATATGTAAAGCCAGCAATCCCAAGTACACTTTGTGTCAGAAAACCAAAGAGCAGGATCTTTCCAAAATCAGTAGCTACCATCACCAAGCACTTACCCATGTCCTGGGATCTCATCTAAACTTTTTGTACATATCTCCTCACTTATTCTCAACCACTTTCCAGGTGGATATTCAAACTGTCTTCATATTGGGGAAACTAAAACTTAAAAAGATTAAGCTTCAGTGACCAAGGTCACAAAGGGGTACATATATAATTCAAACACATTCTTTTGTCTCAGGGTGATTGTAATTCATAACATACTTAATTTTTTGACATAACATACTTAAATTTTTGACTATTGTACATTACAGTTATTGTGAGATGAACATTAAAGCACCTTCTCATTTAGTTCCTACAACTACTTTATAGGTGAAACATTTTTGGAAGTAAATGTTTTATTAGTGAGCAGACTGAGGTATGCCCTGGAACTCCAAATTTGTACACTCTAAATTGGTTCTGACATCCTCCCCATAAAGACAAATATACTCCTAGTGCATATGACCTTCAATAGAAAATAATGTTATTGAATTAGTGTACACTAGAAAAAATAGAAGAAAGACTATAGTTTTGGAACTGGGTGCAAACAAAGCATCAACCAGGGAGATAAATACAAGTACCAAGAGCTATAACCTAATCAAGGACATCACTCTCTGTGAATTCTTCCACCTTTGTGCACAATTACAGGAAACCTCAGTTTTGTAAGGGAAAAGCAAAGAGCTTAATGTAGCCATGAGGGCCCAGGTACCTCACCTAGTTAGTGTCTACCAGGAAAACAGATTGCCAGTAACCAACTGTTGCCAGTAGTGCTATACAGCAGTGATGCTCAGAAGTAGTCACCAGGAGTATGTCACAAACAGTTCTTAGAGACACCAGGCCCAAGGCCTTTGATACTCCTGTTGGGCAATATCAGAGATATTGGGGGCCCAGTCTCCAAAGGTCCTGGTTTCTCTTCCTTGACAGTCAATTGGCTTCTGCATGTAGCTGCTGGTTCTTCTTCAAAGGCCAAGAATGGAAGCATTTTCCTTTTCCTTGGAGCTGTAACAGTTCTGTTGGAGTAACAAGCAATTCATTCTCAAGGGGCTGGAACAGTTCTTAAAGGCTGGAACCCATCCTTTTTCAGAGACTGGAACAGTTCTTCTTGGATGCTACAGAGCACCCTTAAAGGCTGAAATCCCCCTCTCTTAGCCTTCACCCTTGCTAAGCACACTCTCAGAGTGCCCTACCTTAGAGTCTAATTGGACTATTTTTCACTCCTATGCCTGATTGAACTGTTTCAGGGAGATTACCATAGCTGTTGCCAGCTCTAGCCTGGTAACAGTTTCTCCATGAGACACCCAAATTACCCATCCCCTCTTGAATAAATGTCCAGCCAAACAAGATTGACCCAAAGTATGGCAACTTAGACTCAAAATCTTACCAACAAATCTAAGGAACTTTATGATGTAGAATCATAGGAAAGAGGAAAAGGTCTGGAAGGAAAGATGTGAAATCAAGGTTTAAGTTGAGATAAAAGCTGCCATCATCAGTCTGCCCAAAGGTGTCATACACACAAGTGTCTCCATTCGTTTTCCCCAAGCCCCTGGTATAAATCCAAGCCTGAGAAACAAGTATGGTTTCTACTCATTAGCATCCTCCAAATCTTTTTCTTCCTCCAATCATTCTCTCTATCTTTTGTAGCTTCTCTTTGTTCAGCTCTACCCTTCCTTGGGTGAGACAGGGGACCTGGAACCTACCCTTTACACTGTTAGACTTTGTCTTTAACAATTCATAGGTAGGAAATGGCACACTTGGTATTTGAATCCAAGTCTTTCTGTTATCAGGGGAGGGGCAGAGTCTTACTAAAGATCCTTTTTATCAGCTTTTCCTAAACCAGAGAAAAGCTTTTACCTTTTGATCTAGTGCAAAGCTGGTAAAAACTTTTATTAACCCTTAAGCTTCCACATACTACTTTAGTCATTCAGATACCTGCTGCTTGCCCCAGGGTCCTTTCTATCCCAAACCAGGGAAAAACAAAAACAACAACTTATTTTTAGACCAGTCTCTTGCCCAAACCACTAAGGTGTTTTTTTTTAACTATTCCTCAACATTACTATGTAATTCCAAAGTCAGACTAACTTAAAGTGATCAAACTATTTATTACTAAGCAAGCAAGTAAGAAAGTGACTACCTAAATATGTACTGCAAAGCACACATGTAAAAATCCCAGCAACCCCATTACATGTGCAAAATAAACATAGAAAACCCAGTCACCTCACCACTTCTCCACATCTGTGCTTTAGTCCTTGTCACCTCACCGCATATTCAGTGAGTTCACAAGCAAATAATCCAAAAACAGGGCATTTCTCTTTCCTCCTGTGGCATCTGTTTCGACTTGCTCCAAACATGTGGTACAAGACATGGTGTTCTTGTTTTCTTTCAGCATCTATCTCAACTTTAGGCAGTAGAAAAACACCAATGTAAAACAAGAACAAGCAGCAGGTTCATCTTCTCAGGCCTTACTAATGGCCTCTACAAAAACATCTGAATCAAGCTGGATTGAACAAATTCCACGTGAAGTTCAAATTTCCAAACTTTCTAGACTCCTATAACACACACTGTCAGCTTAAGCATGCTAACTCACATGAGTTCATTAGCCTGAGCTGAAGTACCTGGGCCCCCGGGAGCCTTGGCCTTCATGACCAGGCCCTCATTCTCTTCCAAAATAAATGACTGTTCCTTTGTTTCTCTCCCAAGTTCCTTATCTCTCTCCTTGTTTCCCCTCCCTTTTAGGAGCAGAGCCTTGTCAATCTCTCACAGTGCAAAAGCCTTGTTTTTCTTTTCTCCTCCCTTTCTGTCCTTCTGAAAGAAAATTATGAATTCTAATGAAGGGCCATACACCACATCCTGGTATAATCAACCTAAGCTTTGTTTACCTGAAATAATTATGACAAAAAGACAAATCTCCATAATATTGTCAAGTCTTTCTTGAAATTTACAATACTAAAGCAAAAGGCAAGTATCTCCTACTTCCTAGCTACATTTTTTCTTCTCAATGTTACTATCAATGATATCATATCAGCTATGTTAATGGTGGATGCCTCTCTAACATTTCTATCATCAAGTTCTGTACCACTTTTCTCACAGCCTAGTCTCATCATTTTTAAAACAGGAAATCTCTAAGGATGATATTATTGTGGCCTTTACCATACAAAAGTAAATATGGCAAGTATATACCTTTCATTTCTCAATAATCCTGGTCAGTTGTTGTTGTTGTTGTTGTTGTTGTTGTTGTTGTTCTTCTTCTTCTTCTTCTTCTTCTTCTTCTTCTTCTTCTTCTTCTTCTTCTTCTTCTTCTTCTTCCTCTTCCTCTTCCTCTTCTTCTCCTTCTTCTCCTTCGTCTCCTTCTTCTCCTCTTTCTCCTCCTTCTCCTCCTTCTCCTTCTCTTCCTTCTCCTCCTTCTTCTCCTCCTTCTCCTCCTCCTCCTCCTCCTCCTCCTTCTCCTTCTCCTCCTCCTCCTCCTCCTCCTTCTCCTTCTCCTTCTTCTCCTCCTCCTCCTCCTCCTTCTCCTCCTTCTCCTTCTCCTTCTCCTCCTCCTCCTCCTCCTCCTCCTCCTCCTCCTCCTTCTTCTCCTTCTCCTCCTCTTCCTCCTCCTTCTCCTCCTTCTTCTTCTTCTTCCTTTCTCCTTCTTCTCTCCCAGACTGTATAGAATTCTCAAGGATTATAATTATCTATTTGCCTAATTGAATAAAGTTACATCTTCTTCAAGGCCATATTAACCACAAACTGTTTCCTATTTAACAACTTAAGTAGAAACTTGTTCATCTTCATGAAGCGAAACAACCACTCATTTTATGCGTGTATATGTGTATAATATTTGTAATTCCCCAAATTAAAATAGATAGCTATAGTCAAGGTGGAATAGTCAGTTTTTCCTAGGGAGAAATTTTCAATTATAGGGAAGGCAAAAAGTTATTGACTGATACATGACCTGTGAGTAATTACTTGGTTTTATTGTTTAATTACTCAAAAATATTTGTTTACTTTTATGCAATTGTCATCACTTTTATTGCAAAGATAGATGTTACTTTAATAGTTAATGTACATTTCTCTGCTAGGTCAGCCATGTGATAACTCCCATCAGCTAAACAATTGGTTAAGGAAGTAGTACTGAGTAAAAACAAACAAACAAACAAAAAAGGTTAAGAAAATGGTTACTGGCAATTGTATTCTATCCTTGTTATGCAAAAAACAGAGAGTGGAATGACCAGGCATATTTAATCCCTGCTGAAGATGCAAATGTTTCATATGGATATGGGTTCCCAGTTATACTTGCTTCTTTTCCCAAAAAATTAGAGAAAAATATTCCATTGCATCTTAGATTTTGAATCTTAAAAATTGCAAAGTGGATTTTCTTTTGAAAGAGTCATATCAGATTATGAGAGGCTTGTGCCTTATTGCTGTTTTTAAAAAAAATATTATGTTTGTTAAATGGATTGTCTTATCAGTAACTTGTTTGGGTGATATTTTCAGGGAGCTAGCATTCAGCAAAGAATACACATAGAGCTAGAAATCAAAAATATCTGTATCCAACCCTACTTTCAGAATTTTTAATAGATATGTATATTTCCAGATATTTTTCTATACTTATGTGAGATCTCTGTATATACAATTTTGATTTGTTTTTGAAAAGAAATGGAATCATTCTAACTCTATATCTTAATTTCCTTTTATAGTCTCA
>PVHY01004499.1:0-17651 GCA_004024945.1 Uropsilus gracilis
AAAAAAAAAAAAAAAAAAATCCAGGAAGACTACAAAGGAGCTGAAATTAATAATAATCATAATGACAACAGTGAACTTTTATTGTTTACTCTGCATGCCAAGCACTTTTCAAGGCATTTTAGATAATTTCCTAAAAAATAAATTTCTCTGATAATTAATATGCTCATTCCTTTTAATGATGAACAAAACTAGGACTAATAGGAAGGTAACTTGACCAAAAAGCTATTAAGTGATAAAACAGGAATTCAAACTCAGGCAATTTGGCTCTACAATCCTGAGTAATAAAGGACAACTAAAACTTAGTGGTATGGGAAGAAGTCAAAGGAAAATGAAGTTTCAAGAACAAAATGGATTGGTGTTAAATAAGTCGAGACCACAGGAAAAGTTAAGGCACAAAAATTAAACTGTACTGGATAAAGAAAGACAAATACAATTTATTATGTGAAAGGAGTTCTCAAATGTTCTCAAGTTTCATAACACTCCTATGAGATTTATGACAGCTTTGGTTTATAGAAAAGAAATAAAGCCCCAGAAAGGTTAACTGATTTGTGTATAATTACTCAGTTATTAAGTGGCAGGAAAGGACTTGAACCAATTTAAGTCTGACTCTTAAGTTTATGCTATTTTCCATAATACAAGGCTATTTTCCAAGGAAACTTAGATATGACCAGGAAGGAGTGCAATTAGTTCACAATCTGTTTAACACTTTGTCCAAGGATTTTGCTGAAGATCAATGTTAAGCTTAAACTTCACTTTGAAAACTCAGATGCCCATCTGTAGATTTCTGGTTCTCCCCCACTTTAAAGAGGGTTTTGGATTACGTAAAGGGTCTTCCAATTTTTTCTCAGTATGATTAATCAATTAGGACACTTGAGCTCTGTGAAGGCTTGAGGTGCTTTACGAAACAGGAAAGAAGGTACTTACTACTTAGTAGTCTCCTGGTAAAACAACTTATCTTTTGCAAAAACAATAAACTGTTCAGGAGTGTTTTTGGTTTTTTGAAGCTAGGTCTCACTGTGTTGCTGGGGGAACCACAGACTCTTGTTGCCTGGGGTACCCTAGACTCAAGCAATCCCCAGTTTCAGTCTCCTGTCGTAAGCTGGGATTAAAGCCGTGCGCCACTGTGGACGGCTTTGTTCAAGAATTTTAAATCTATTTTTAGATATGGATTTGCACACTAGTTTTGGTAAATCCTTAATTTCATAGGCTTTTACTTAAAGTTGTATAATAACAGTGTTTTGATTTTTCAGTACAAATACTCTCTTCAAGTAGAATTGAAGACACCTGCATAATGCAGGCAAACCTTGTTGAACTATATTTCACTTTTCATCAACTATTCCTTAGCTCAGCTAAAACAGATAAACGAAAACAAAAATACGAAATATCAACACTATGTGAAATTTAAAATTCTGCAGAACATATGTAACAGATAAGGCTCACAAAATGCTACAGAAATTAAAAGAGGTAGAGACAGTTTCTCAAATACCATAACTTAGGTATCAGAGAACGCCAATACTAGCAAAAACTCTATCTTTAAAACTCTTTAACCAACGTATTAAGCAAAACCAACAATGTAGGAGTCACTATATGTGTATATATATATATTTTTTAAAATTTATTATTTTTTGGAGACTAGGTCTCACTGTTTTTGCCCGTGGAACTGCAGGCTCACGTTGCCTGTGGTACCATGGACTAAAGCAATCCCCATCCTCAGCTTCCCAGGTAGCTGGAATTACAGGTGTGTACCACCATGACCAGCTATTTTTTGGGACTAGGTCTCACTATGTTGCCCCGAGTGGGACTCAAACTGCAATACCCAGTCCCAGCTGCGACTCCATAGGCTGTCACTTACAGGCACATGACACTGTGCCCAGTGAGTCACTATATTCTAGTTTACAGATTTTTACTGCCTTCACTACTAAACACAGTCCCTTAATCGAATACTCATAAATTCATTCAACAATAAAATGGAGACTAGTAGAACTTTATAAAGCTTAGAAGAACAGATATCCTGTGTTTGTATAGGCAATATAAAGTTTATATCCTCATTTTAGATTAGGAGATAAACAAATAACCAAAATAAAGATGAACAAAGGGCTGCAAGAAGCCAACCCAGGGAGTGGCTGCCATAGGGAATAAAGACCTCATACTGGAGTGGACCTTGATAAGGAGGTGTTTGCCAAGAAGACAAAAAAAAGTATTCACAGAAGGAATAGCCTGCTCAAAAGTGCACAGGCAGAACAAAACAAAAACAAAAAAACATTCAAAGCTGCTGCAAATTGTCTGGTTTGGGAGATGTAAACAATTTGAACTTAACTTCCCAAGTTCTGAGAAACCACTGAGGAACTAAAGCAAAAGAGTGATGTTATCAGATTTGCATATTTCTAGGTAAAATTAATGGATAAATAGGAGTAGACTAAAAGAGGAAGATTAAAGGGAGGATTTAAGAGACATTCAGGAAAAAAAGGTATCAGACACCTAGATAATCAATAAAGGAGTCAGGAATGATAAAGATCTGATTCAGATGGTGGGAAGATATTTCATTTTGTGAATATTTACTGAGTACCTGCTACATGCCAAATAGTTTCCTAGATACTAAGGATATACTATGAACAGAAGACATCAAAATTCCTTTCCCTGTTGTGTGCCATTTGTAAACCAGAGAAATTATTGCAAACAAGATTAGGAAGACCTCTCTTGTTAAATCTGCCTCCAGCAAACTGAGGGGCTTAATTATTGCATTGACCTTCTGAGATTGCAATGGCACTGCTTTTTTAAATCAGAGATAGTGATCACCTGCCTATACTTCCCATTCCTCAATTACTCTTAGGCTATAAAATGTTAATTGTCTCTCAGGTTTGTGTTTGTCTTCTTTGAAGTTCACCAGACCCTCACCCTGTGTTTCTATATATACCCCTTTCTTGTTTAATAAATTTGCCTTTTGGTTCATTACCTCCATTAGGCCCTCATGAGTAATCTCTCCTCATTCTTCTCTTGTACCTTGCGTTAATATTTACTGAGTACCTGCTACATGCAAATATTTTCCTTGATACTGAGGGTATACTACAAACAGAAGAAATCAAAATTCATTTCTCTGGAGCTTAAATTCAAGTGGGCAGTATTTCATTATTAAAAGAAAAAGGAGGAACTGTTTTGATTTTCAATTTGGAGAGAGGCTGGAAATTAAGTATTTTTTATATTAGTTTGATTACTTGCCAGCAACACAAGAAACTGGAAGAGGAAGCATATTAGGAGAAAAGGAGGTAGGTCTGAAGGGACTTTCTGAGAATTTTTAAGGACTTTAAAACAAAAAACAAATACAAATGAAAACATAAAATGATTTTCTACCTATCTTACTGGCAAGGATGGCGTTGAACAACATTCAAGCTGGTAATATGATGGGGGAAAAATAGGCATCCTTAAATAGTATTGGTGAAAAGAAGATCTGCTAGAAGATCTGGATGAGGCAATTTGGCAAATGTATCAAAATGTGAAATGCACATGTTCTCTTGTTCCCAAATTCCATTTACTGAGTTTATAGTAAAAAAACAGCATACATGTACATTATAAAGTGAAGTTTTTTCCGATATTGTTTTTATTTTTATTTATTTATTTTTAGTAAACAAAATAAACCCAGAAACTCCATAACAATTATAGCACAGATCTTTATCTACCATTAAGGAAAGAAACTCACAGTTTATTTAGAGTTAACAAGACAATCTTTAACTAGATTAGCAAATTAATGTTAAATTGCTCTCTATGTATCTATGATTTCTGTATAGTTTGCAGATCAGAAGTTAGAAGTTGAGCTCTAGAAGAATGCTACTGCTGTTATCTCTAGATAGTGAGATATTGGATAATTTTGCTTTCTCCTTCATATTTTAGAATTTGATTTTCATTAAATTGAAAATGTTTAATTATATGAGAAAATTGTTACAATCTTCAAATTTATATTGAAAGATTTTTAAAAAGTGATTTTAGGGCCAGGCACAGAGGCATGTGCCTTTTTTTGCAGCCCATGAAGCATGAGGCTGAGGCTAGGAATTGCTTGGGTCCGTGGCTTCAAGACCTGCCCAAGGGTTCGAGAACTGCTGGGGAAACATAGCGAAAAGTAGTCTCAAAAAAAATAGCTGGGCATGGTGGCACATGCCTGTTATCCTAGCTATCTGGGAGGCTGAGACTGGGGATCGCTTGAGTCCATGTTACCCATGTGAGCCTGTGGTTCCCCAGGTAACAAAGCGAGACCTAGTCTCAAAAAAAAAAAAGAAAAAATGGGGTAATTTTATTTTAAGGGGAAAATGAGGAATATTTACATATGTAAAGATTAAAAGTTTATTGTAAGAAAAGAGACCTGGGTTGACTGAGGATATGGGCAGGTAGTAAGAATAGCGCATGTAAGTAAAAAAGGTGAGGCCAAATGGTAGTACATTCAGTCAGTGTATCTAGCACACTGGGCAAGAGGAGAATTTATTGTACATATATTTTACATCATCTACCCTGAGGTTCTCCCACCACCTTTTTAACCATTTTAATTTCTTGTGCCCATTCCTCCCCCAGTTTTTCCCTCCCTCCCCCCTCTTTTGCTCTGTGCTTCAGTTCTGTTGACAGTTTTAAATTATTCTTGTCCATTTGTGTGTGTGTGTGTGTGTGTGTTTTCCCTATATCCTTCATATAAGTGAGACCTTTCAGTATTTCTCTTTTTTCCTGCTGGGTGCTTTCTAAGAATTAAGGATAGGTGATGTACTAAATGAAAATCTCTGACTTCAAAAGGCAGGTATTCATAACCAAGAGGCTACCTATATCATTAGATTAGAGTTGATGAGAACCCAATGGCATCTTCCACACAAGTACAAATACGCAAAATCTTTGTTGAGAAATAAACAATCACAAATCCTGCTCAGGGGCAACCAGAATCCTACTTGGAACAGAGCCAGAAAAAGCCATGTCTCTAAACACTTCTGAGAAAACTGGTGCTGTGGCTTATCAAATTAAAATGCAAAGCAGCTAGCTCCAGTGTCACCAGCAACTGTCAGAAAGGGATTATGGTTCCCACCCCAAGGATGCAGGTCAGCTAAACAATACCCATCTTCTTGTCCTGAGGAGGGAGGAGGAAGAGAAAGATTAGGCCGGTTTCCAAATAGCAGGACTGCCTGCTTGTTACCGTGGTAACCTCCCTTCCCTGAGCAGCTCTCATTTGTCTCTCTCTGCCTGACCTTCATGTTGCTCTGACAGTAACTGAGGAGGAAAAGGTGTCTGCCTGCCAGCTAAGCACTAGAGTTGAGGGCACTGAGCAAGAAAAAGAGGCACTCCAAGTCCCTCTTACTCTAGACTCTAAATAATGATCTCAAGCCATTAGAGACCTGAAAGATTTCTGCTAGCTCTTGTCATTCTATTCTACCTCCCCTGCTCTCAAGGCCATCTCACTTCTCTGATACACCCACAGTGTGAGGAATCTGAGTCAGAGTCAAGTGGGTAGGTGAGAAGTCACAGAAAAAACAAGTCATGACATGCTAAAGAACAGAGGTAATGAAATATTAACTCAAAAATGCCTGAGACAATTATAAATGCAGTGATAAAGTATAGCTTTTAGTTTCCTTTCTTTTCAGGATTTGTGCCACATGTTCAGTCAGTAGAGTGTGAAGACAGCTAAGGTACATGAGATATGGAAGGGGTCAAACAATGCTTTTATTTTTCTTAAAATCCAGGACATATGAAATTCAATTATTTGACTAATAAATATTGAGTATCCCCCCCACCTCCCATGCATAGGTCCTGTGCTAGACACTGAATATAGAGTGGTAAATGAAGGAGCAGTATCTAAATATATATTGGAAACCTATTAGGGAGTAAGTATGATAAATAAGAGAACAAAGTAAGCTACTTAGGCTATTCAAGAATGGGATCTCTGAAGAGGCTGAATTTAACAGGTAAGAGATAAAGACATAAGTAATGTACGTAGAGGGAACAAACAACATGCAGTCCCTTAGCAAACTTGGTATATGTGAAGTTTATATTTAATTTCAGATTATTAGACATACCCATGGAAAAATGTTTTAGGTCTGCTGATTCTAGAAGTTTAGGAAGTTGGAATGGGCAACATGAAAACAATTTGTCAAATATACACTAAGTTCACAGATGACAATTATTAAGATACCAATCACGCTATGGTCTACAAATAGAACTCTTATCCATTAGTTTAGAAAACATTAGATGTAAAATACTAGGGACAGTTTCTTGATAATAATAGTTACTGTCATTCCAAAAGTCAAAGAAGGGCTAATCCTATCGGTTTATCCCTAAATGGCATCCTCAAACCCATTCCTGATTTTACCTACCCCAAACCTACTTAAAATGATTTATGTTTAAGTAATGAGTAGTTAAAGGAGGCAGCAGCCAAGATTTAGTTCCAGTTTTCCACCAACTGTATAACTGTATAAACTGTATAACATTAGGTAAGTTACTTCATTTCTCCAAACTTCAATCATATGAAACAAAGACATTGAATTTTATGATCTCTAAGGAAACTGTATTAAGGGTTTCTTTAGTTATAATTAATAGACAACCACAGTCAAACCATGAGGGAATTTTTTGGATCTCATATAGCTAAAAATGTCCAAATTAGATATAACTTGATGTAGGAACACAAATGAGACGGGGTGTAGTTTCTATTTGTCCTTCTCCTAGGGCTATTTTTTCTGTTTCAGCTTCATTTTTAGATAAGGCTGTCCTCCTGGACAACAAGGTAACTGCATCAGTACAAGCTTCACAAGCTCTATATTTAATGGGAAGTGGGATTCTTTCTAAGCATGCTAAATCAGATCCTGAAATTCCTTCTGATTGGACCAGCTTCTGGAATTTAACAAATGGTATTTTTAAAAATATTTTGTAAATATGTGAGCATACCCGATCCAAATCTTCGTTTTTTGCAGGTTTTAATTTTAAATTATAGTATACATGTAGTTTTAGTCTGGTCAACACCTGTTCTTTCCTACAGGAAAACCTTTCATCGCTCAGTCCTTTCAAATTATTGGTAAGATGTGCAATCATAGCACCTCTCCAGTTGCCTTGTTTTAGCAGTGAGTTCAGTTTCAATCTACCCCTTTCTTTCAAAAGAAACTTCTGAAGGAATATTTATTTCATGTTTTTTAGAAGACAGAACCTTTATTCTTTAAGATGCTTTATCCTTAAGATGCCTGGTCATTAATATAAAACCCATAGAATCTCTCTTGCTCCTGAAAGTATTACATTTTTGCCTTTTCCTCAAACAAAATACTTGAATGATAGTCAAGGAGTTCCACATAGAAGTATCAATGTTTTTTTTTGTTTTTTTGAGACTAGGTCTCCCTATTTTTGCCCATGGAACCGCAGGCTCTCGTTGCCTGGGGTACCACGGACTCAAGCAATCCCCAGCCTCAGCTTCCCAGGTAGCTGAGATTACAGGCACGCGCCACCATGCCCAGCTATTTTTTTAGAACTAGGTCTTGCTACGGGCCAGGCAGGACTCAAATCGCGATCCCTAGCCCCGGCTGCTTCATACGTTAAAGCTTACAGGCACGAGCCACCGTGCCCGGCTTAGAAGTATCTATATGATCAGTCCCACTAAATACCAGTCCCACTTATCCATTCAATTCTATTGCAAGAATGAGTCATGACTGAGTCACGAGAACATTCTGAAGTATTCTTGAATATGGGTCTTCTTTCTGAAGACCAATTTTCAGATTGCGAGCTAGCAGAATTTCACTGCATTAAGAACATTTTTGTGTTATCTATTAATTTAAAACAAAAGGCTTAAATAGAAACCGTTTGAACACATAAACCATAGCTTATTTGGACAATCCTTACAGGTGGATTTTTAGGTTGTCCCAATTTTCACTTGTATAAACAAGGCTGAGAGGACTAGCTTAATGGCTAAGTCTCTTGCATCTGTTTAACTATTTTCACAGCTAAAGTTCTACTTCTTCAAACAGAAGTAAAGGATGAAGTAGGAAAGGGTAATGATTAAAAGAAATAAAAGAACTTTGAAGATAGCTAACTTGAGTTGAAACAGATCCTCCATTTTGCTGTGCAACGTTAGGCAAGCCATTTAACTTCGTTAAGTCACAGTATTCCCATTAGGAAAACGAAAATCATACTAGTACAATCTCACAGAACTCTGGTGAGAATTAAGTAAAACACAATATAAAAAGCATCTAGCATTGTTACCTGGCACACAGTCTGATATATGTTAAATGCTGCTGCTGTTGTTCCTGCTATTACTAAATGTATTCTGAAGCTCCTTTAAAGGGGTTTCATGCACTGACCTTTATCTTAGAACACAGATTAGAAAGTTCACAAATCAGGTATCAGTAGCTCTTCAGCCTGAGAATTTAGATGTTTTCTTTCTTTTTAACTTTTGAAGTATTTTCAGTTCATGTTAGACCATGTGCACGAAGTGATACATCTCCCATAATTCTTGTACAACTCTACTCTACCCAGCTCCATCAGAAAAGTTAAAACAGAACTTGCTAGAGGTTCATGTAAGCAAACCATAATAAATCCAGCAAAGTCCCAAAAGGATATTCTGATATACAGTGTTTTAAGCTACTTGCCCTTTGTGACAGTTGAAACAGTGCCCTGATGTAGTCCTAAAACTGAAAAAGAAGTTGCCATAATCTCCTGTAGCCTGCATAATTTCTCCTTTCTTGTTGAACAAACTTTATAATCCACAGCACCCAGACTCCTCAAGGAGATAAAATTAGTCAGCAGGTGACAAATTAGTAAGAATCCCATACGTCTCTAAGGAGTTAGAAAGAAAGCGCTTAATCTCCACTTCTGAGACATTTGGCTAATCACTCACCTGAGAAGGGTCCCTAAGAAAACCAAATAGGTGGAAGAGCTCAAGTAACAAATATGTTAGTTTGTTTTTTTTGAGACTAGGTCTCACTATTTTTGCTCATGGAATCGCAGGCTCACGTTGCCTGTGGTACCACGGACTCAAGCAATCCCCAGCCTCAGCTTCCCAGGTAGCTAGGATTACAAGCATGTGTCACCACACCCAGCTATTTTTTGGGACTAGGCCTCGCTGTGTTGCCCCAGGCTGGACTCAAACCGTGGTCCCCACTCCCAGCTGCGATTCCACAAGCTGTCGCTTACAGGCACGTGTCACCGTGCCTGGCTGTTACTTGTTTTAAAAAAACTAACAGGTAGGTTAAAAAAAAAAAAAAAAAGGTCGGTTTTGCTTGGTTACAATTTCCTTCCGAGATGAATCAAATGCTAGAATTTTACTTTTAAACTCTAATCCCTTATTTAAAATAATTAATTAATTGTTTTAGAGACAAGGTCTCGCTATGTCTCACCCATTGTAGTCCTGAACCCACGACTCAAGTGATCCCCTGCCTCGGCCTCCCAGGTGGCTGTGATTACAGGCACACACCACCATGTCCCACTATTTTTTGAGACCAGGTCTCGCTATGTTGCCCGGGGTAGTCTCGAACTGCAAGACTCAAGTGATTCCTAGTCTCAGCCTCCCAAGGCTGGGATGGATTAAAGGAGCACACCACCGCGCCTGGCTTTTAAACTCTAATCTTGCCTAAATTTATACTGATTTGATAATCATGGGGCAGCACTGCTCTGAATTTGCACTTTAGAGCAACGGTGTATCCATCAAAATGAGATCCTCTACATTCAAACATTTTCAGAACAAAAATAAAACACTGTCAACCAGAAACTCCTTCAAAATGATGAGATAAAAGTAGCACTTAGACCACAGTGGCTCTAGCCTGACATCAGTTAGCCTGAGTGGTGTTGGAAAAATCATAATTATTTGAACTCCATAGATATGTGTATTTCAAATATAATGAATGATGAAATAGCTCAGAAACATTACTCAGGCAATCAGGTATATTTTTTCAGCCTATGAAATATTTAAATGTTCAATTTTGGTATGATTTTCACATCCCAGTGTTCCAGAACTTAGTTCTCAAAACTTTTTTCCTTCTATATCAGTTTTGTTCAGTTTGTTAGAAGAGATTCTATAGATTTCTAGCCCCCATGCTAGACTGATGCAACTGAAGAAAAGATTAGAGAGAACAGGCCCCACATATGCAGAAACTAGGAAGAAACAATTAAATATCTACCTGAAGGGAGAAATAGACTAGTATGGAAGAGAACACTACTTTTGTATTTCTAAACAAGAACATGTGGCAGATACACATTTGCCTTTACTATTTATTTTCTAGCCAGGCACGGTGGCTCATGCTTGTAAGCTTCAGCCTATGAAGCGGCTGGGGCTAGGGATTGTGGTTCAAGTCCCACTCAGGGCAACACGGCAAGACCTAGTCCCAAAAAATAGCTGGGCATAGTGGTGCACGCCTGTAAGCCCAGTTACCTGGGAAGCTGAGGCTGGGGATTGCTTCAGTCTGTGGTACCCTGGGCAACATGAGCCTGCGGTTCCATGGGAAAAACAGCGAGACCTGGTCTCAAATAAATAAAATTTATTTTCTATTGATTATATGTATTTTCCATCATTATATACCCCAAAATTCTCCCACCATCACCTATGAACCATTTCATCCTTTTTACTTGTGCTCATCCCTCCCAATTTCACCCTTCTTCTCCCTTACTGTATGCAGCCTACAACACAAAATACAGCTCTGTTGTCAGTTTGCTAATTTTAACCTTTTTTGTCCTCATGTTTGCTTTCCCTGTATCCACATCTAAGTGAGACCATCCAGTATTTCTCTTTTTCTTTCTGGCTTATTTCAGCAAGCATGATTCCTTCTAGCTCCATCCATGTTGCCACTAATGATATGAGATTGTCTTTTTGATTGCTAAATAATATTTCATGGCAGATACAAGTTATTCATATTCACTGTTTATTTCATGTCCTCAATCAATATTCAATTAATCCCATGAGTGTAAAGAGAAACACCTAATAAAATTTTACTGTATGTACCATTCTGTGCCATATTTTAACATCAACAGATCCACATCAGGTCTTTCTGTTCTTTCTCAAAGGCTTTGCTCAGAGTAAAACAATTCTTTTCTAACATACTGCAAAAAGAGGAAAAAAATCAAAGTCACATTCTAAATTCTCATTTCATACATAGTATTTCATGCCATGTGAAAAAGCACCAAGTTATTTCATCACCATCCTATTACTAGACTTTCTCCGGCATAGCTGGCTAACGTTACCACTAACCTGTCACAGCAGCTTCCTCTAGAACTTGTGGACAAATGTATAGAATCAAGAATTCATATTGCAATGAAAAGCAACAAAGAAATTACTGGCTCTCTTCTAGGATTCAATGACTTTGTAAATATGATACTGGAAGATGCCGCTGAGTTTGAAATCATAGAAGGAAGAATAATTACTATAATGGATAAAATTTTGCTAAATGTAAAAAATATAACAATGCTGGTTCCTGGAGAAGGACCTGAAAGTATGAAAGGATTTCCTTGACTTATGCTAGATTCTTTTGTGTCTTATAATGAGAAAAAACAAGAAAATTTGTTTTAGCTTTTTTTTTTTTTTGCCCAGGGAACTGCAGACTCACGTTGCCCAGGGTAACACAACTCAAGCAATCCCTAGTCTCAGCTTCCCAGGTAGCTGCAATTACAAGTGCGTGCTACAACACCCAGCTATTTTTTTGGGAGATTACGTCTCACTATGTTGCCCTGGGCGGGTTTCGAACCCACAGACTCAAGCAATATCTAGTCCCAGCCTCACTCTGTGGGCTGTGATTCAAGGAACGCGCCACCATGTCCAGCCTTATTTTAGCTTTTTTTTGTTTGCATTCTGTGAAGTTAGGTTTCCCGTTAAAGGGAAAATACATGGAATATGCATTGTACATGTCCATTTTTTGTAATCATGATCACCTTGGAAAAGGAGCAGCTTGTTCTTTGTAGACTGAAATAAAGGTACTTTGGTTTAAAAAAAAAAAAGACTAGACTTTCCACTTAGAGGGGAAGAATACATATATAAAGATATCATCTTAGTATTTTCTCCAATTCTCACAGCTCTCAGAAGCAGCATTACTCTTTTTCTTATAAATCTTGGGGTAAACCCTTAGAATTTTTAAAGTACCATCCTGCATTCCTTTTGTTTTGTTTTGTTTTTTAAATGAGAGCAAGAAAAAGACAAACCAGTACATAATTACAGATTGGTGTACAGTTTGTTCTTAATCACTTATTGGCCACACGACAGTATTATGCACCCACCATGTTGGCAAAAAAAGCTGACAATATGAGTACTGATTAAGCAAAGCTGGTAGAACAAACTTTATTGAGTAAAGCAGAACATGTGCAGACCCTACTGTCCTTCTCCAACCCTTACAAGATAGAAAACAAGACTGAGCACATTTTGTAAAACCAGCACTACCTGATAACAAAAATTGAAAAGGACACCATCCAAATTAAAAAAAACTACAGATCAATACCCTTGGTGAACAGACCTGCAAAAAACTTCAACAAAATCTTAGCAAACTAAATTCAATTATTTGTTAAAAGGATCACACATGATGATAGATAGGATTTATTCCAGGGATACAAGGTCAGTTCACCTTATGCAAACCACTTAATATGCTGCATCAACAAGAGAAAGATAAAAATAGTACTATCATATTAATAGATGCAGAGAAAATATTGGACAAGATTCAATATCCCTCTCTGATAAAAAGTCTTAGTAAAATGTGTATAGAAGGAACATATTTTAACATAATAAAGACCAAAATTCACACCTAGTACATTCAATGGTGGAAAGCTAAAGGCTCTTCCTCTAAGATCAGGATCAAGAGAAGGATGTCCACTTTCATTATTTCTACATATACTGGAAATCTTAGCCAAATAAGTAGAAAAGAAAAAGAAATGAAGTCAAATTAGAAAAGAAGTAAAACTATTTATTTTTGGAGACAACGTAATACAGAAAAACTCAAGAAGACTCCATTAAAAAAATACTAGAAAGAATAAACTATAAAAATCTGTAGTGCATTTGTATGTAAACAATGAACTGGAAGAGAAAGAAATCAGGAAAACAATTCAATTTACAAAATATTTAAAAGAATTAAGAACCCAGAAATAAATTTAACAAAGGAGGTAGGAAACCCTGTACAATGAAAATAATAAGATACTGTTAAAAGAAACAGAAGATACAAAGTAATGGCAAGACACTTGTGATCATGGATTAAAACAATTAAATTGTTAAAATAGAAAATAAATTGTTAAAATGGCCAATCAATATATTTTACCAAATCAACATAAATCAACATAGTTAATGCAAACTATCAAAATTCTAATGACATTTTCCTAAGAGATAGAACATTATTAAAATTCATATTGAGATATAGGAAAAAACAAACAAATAAGAAAAATTAGAGAGCTTGTTTGGAGGTTCTAGCAAGGGAGCGCAACTACTCATATACCCTCAGCCAAAGAATGGTCCATCTTTATTCAGGGAAGGCCGTCCTCTTCGACCTAGGGCACAGCTTTGGGAGGGACACATATGGAGTGGTGAGGAAGGAAGGGGACACCCGCTTAGCCAGCCAGATCAGTCGAATCAACCCTGGCGATCAATGGTGTGACAGATGTTGCAGCCAGATTGCCCTCATATCCATGAGTAAGAAAAATTAGAAACAATCAGCAGAACCAAACCATAGAGCAAGAGAGGGGGAAGAGAAAAAAATGGGGGAGGTGAATTGTACAAAAGATTAAGAAAGATGGTTAACAGGTGTTAAGGAAATGGGAGAACCCCAGGGTACTCAATGATGTTATATAATATATATATATTTATTTATTTATTAAAAAATTCATATTGAACCACAAGACTCCAAAGAGTCAAGGCAATTCTGAGATAAAAGGATGAAGGTATCATGCTTCCTGACTTCAAATAACCACACAAAGTGATAGTAATTAAAACAGCATGACACCGGAATAAAAATAAATGGATCAACAGAATAAATGCACAGAATTTACATGGAATTAACTTGTGATAAAGGAGCCAAGAACATATAATGGTGAAAGGAAAGTCTCTTCTAAAAGATACTGCTGAGAAAATCACAAAAGAATGAAACTAGCGCCAGGCATGGTGGCTTGTGCCTGTAAGCTTCAGTCTATGAAGCAGCTGTGGCTAGGGATCGTGGTTCGAGTCCCACTTGGGGCAACACAGCAAGACCTAGTCCCAAAAAATAGCTGGGCATGGTGGTGCATGCCTGTCATCCCAGCTACCTGGAAAGCTGAGGCTGGGGATTGCTTGAGTTCATGGTACCCCAGGCAACATGAGCCTGCAGTTCCACGGGCAAAAATAGCAAAACCTAGTCTCAAAAAAAAAAAAGAATGAAACTAGGCCACTATATCACACTCTACACAAAAATTAATTCAAGATGGATTAAAGATTTGGATGTATGAAGCCACACAGAAGAAAACACAGGCAATACTCCACAATGTTGTTCTTAGAGATGTGCTTAGGCACTCAATTCCAAGAGCAAGGGAAATAAAAGCAAAATTAAATGTGACTATTATCAAACAAAAAAATTTTGCGTAGTAAAAGACACTCATTAAAATGAAGATATTGAACTAAAAGGTTGAGAAAACATTTGCACATCAGCATCTGACAAAGGTAATTTCTAAGTTACACAGAATTCATTTAACTCAACAACAACAAAAAAACCCAATCAAATAGGCAGGGAAAAAAATAGGCAGGAGATCTTACGAGTACGTAAGTCCAAAAGGCACATGAAAAAAATGATCAATACTTATTTTAGAGAAATAAATATCAAAACCACAATGATACTCCATTGTACCTTAGAGAGTGGTCTATATCAAATAGACCAGTGGACTTGGTGAGAGTATAGAAATAAAATGAACCCCTTACACTGTTGATGAAAATTGGTATTCTAAGCAAAACAGTATGGAGTTACCTTGAAAAATTAAAACAGATCTACTACACAATCTAGCAATTTTACTTTTAGGTTTCTATTGGAAGAATGTAAGACCACTGATCTGAAAGATATTTGTGCATTGTAGTGCTTTTTACCATAGTCAAGGTAAGGAAACAACAAAAGGCCTACTGACAGATGACTGGCTAACGATATGGTATATACACAGAACACTATTTAGCTATTTTTTTAAAAAAAGCTAATATTGCCATTTGTGATTTGAAAAAAGGTACTTAAGGGGGAAAAGGCATTAAGACTGAAAGGAGAAGTCAAATACTAGATCTTACTCACCTGTGAAAAACAAAGAGACAAAACCAAACCAAAACAAATTCTTGGATTTGTTCTGCAAAACTGAGGCACCAGAGAGGAATAAGAATAAAGAGTGGAGGGAGTTCAATGCACTACAGGGGAGAACTGTTGATATATTGGTAATGGCAGGCATGATGTGGCAACATACATTTAAAGAAATGTACTACTGAAACATTCACTGCTGTAAACCAGTGCTACTTAAAAAAGAAAGAAAAAGTAAGCTGAAGAACATAGTATATCTCAAAGGCATAATTTTCCTTTGTAGCAATTATGCTACGCGTAATGACAGTTTTTATAATGTCTTCCTCCCATAAACTAGAAGCTCAATGGAGGGCATCCCTTCCTTTAACATGCTATCCTTGGGAGTCTATCATAGTGCCTGAACACAGAAAATATGCACTAAATATTTTTTGAGTGAGCAATAATTTTAAGAATCTAAGTTTGGATAACTTTTGCTAGTCTCTCACAAAAGCAGGAATTATACACCATAATTTTCCAGAAACTTGATGTCATTAGGTTTTCTAAACCTAGAACTTATTAGGTTTCAGCATACATGCAATGAAGTTTCTAAGGCTTTACTCCAACTAGTCATTGTGGTAGGTGGCCAAAGATAATGTGGCACTGATAGGACTGACAATGTCATTTATATATATGTCTATTATATCTATTATATCATAACAAAAATAACATATAATACATGCTATATAATATATAGTATATATTATATAAATATCTATTATATAAACAATAGATACTCCATATATAAAGGAAGACAGTAAAGTAAGATTTCCCCTGGCTCCCCCCCATGTCCCTTCCCCTGCTTCTTAGGACAATGAAATGTGCACAGTGACAAGGCTGAGATTTCAACAACTGGTGGGTGGCAAGATCTACTGTGGAGAACAATGGCCTGCTAGTTCTTCAGTTGTTGTAAATGATGAACTAATTCTTTAGTCTTTGTCATCCTTTAGAGTTAAATGATATCATTCTTTGTTCTCCAGAGTAGCTGCTCTGAAATATACTGAGCAAACAACAAAGCATTGTCCTACTGGAACCTCTTCTAGAAAGCAAAATGCAGAGATAATCGCTAACAGGAAAAAAAGTTACAAAGGAATGGAATTATCTTAAAGGCAAATATCTATATTCTTGACATGAAAGAGAAGAACCATGGGTTGCCATGTTGCTAACTGCTTCTTTCCTAAATTTACAGGAAACAAGTAACGGAAACTATTAAAAGGTAGTTCTAATAAACCTGAGAATTATTTTATTTCACTAAGACTCTGCTGGGTTTAGTTTTGTTTCAATAGATTCTAATTCTACCCAACTCCTTTAAAGGTCACAGTAGAAAATGCTGCTGACATCTATCATCAGCTTAACTTATTTCTGACTCCCTTTTATCCTTCCTCCCTCTCTGTTATGTCAATCTAAAAGTTAGGAAATCAAAGATAGTCAGTAGTAATATAATTAGGTGGGACATGATGGGGACAATCAGCACTTCTCAAAAGGAACTTTGTTTCTAAATCTTTGTTTCTAAATCTTCTTAAACTTCTCCCTGAAAATTTATTTATTTATTTTAGACTGGGTCTCGCTATTTTTGCATGGAACCGCAGGCTCATGCTGCCGGGAGTACCAGGGACTCAAGCAACCCCAGTCTCAGCTTCCCAGGTAGCTGGGATTACAGGTGTGTACCACCCACCACGCCCAGCTATTTTTTGGAACTAGGTCTTGCTATGTTGCCCTGAGAGGGACTCAACCGTGATCCCTGGTCCCTGCCGCAGCTTCCTTGGCTGCTGTTTACAGGGCCACCATGCCTGGCATTTCCCCGAAAATTTAACAAAGTTTTCAGTAGCTGGATTTTACAAGGCATATTTTCTTTTGATCATTATCTCAAAAATAAACATTTCAGAATCTCTTAGATTCAGTCTCCTCTGTGATTCACTGTTTTTTGAACAAGAATTTAGCACTCAGAATACTGAGTTACTTCAGTAATGCCTGAATCTACTAAGTATAGTTGGCATAGGGGAAAATGAGGCCAAAGTCAAATGGGTACTATATACAAAAACTGAGCTTGGGTGCTAGGCAGCTATCCCTGGAAATGAGACAAGATTTAAAAATAAAATGTATCACTATATTCAAAGGGAATATATCAGAATATATGTCAAGCAACTGACATAAATAACCCAAGTAAATACCTTTCACAATTTGCTACAGAACTGAAAAACATAGAGCAGAACTACACATCAGATTCAAATTATTACCTTAGGAGAATAGCAGCAAATATACGTGAACTTTTGTGAATCAGAGAAGCTACCTCCTTTTGGGGTTAACCAGGTTCAAGGTGTTGTGATCAAGCTCACGCTGGACTTCAACCTTTCATTTAATCCTGCTCAGGAGGATATGCTCCCGAGGGGCACATGATATACAACTGAGGGGACT
>PVHY01004499.1:17751-93654 GCA_004024945.1 Uropsilus gracilis
GAGGGGGGGGGGGGGGGGGGGCATGAATCTTGGTTGGAGTCCGGCCTGGGGCAATGTAGCAAGATCTAGTTCCAAAAAAAAAAGCTGGGTGTGGCAGCGAGCACTGTAATCCCAGCTACCTGGGAAGCTGAGGCTGGGGATTGCTTGAGTCTGTGGTACCCTGGGCAACATGAACCTGTGGTTCCACCAGCAAAAATAGCCAGACCTAGTCGCAACAACAACAAAAACTAGAAAGTAGATAGAAAACTGTTAGACCAGAGGAAGTTGAAACTTAAGTTCTTAAGTCAGGTAAAAGTATTAAAGAGGTGCAGGTGAGGGAAATTTATTAGCAAATATGTAAAGCCCAGGAAAAGCTTAGTGGAATTCTTCTGAAAAGAGAATAGAATTCAGAACAGGAAGATGGACACAAAGTCTTAAAAAGATACAATCAAACCTCTATACAGCTTCACCACCCAACACAACCTCCCCACTCCCAAATTCCCTATCCTTCACTATTCAAGCAGACACCTAAAGATTTACTTTCTGGATATAATAAGCATACAGGTTTTGTACTCACCCATAACAAGCAAAACTGACAAAAAGGCGCCGGGCATGGTGTCGCGTGCTTGTAAGCGACAGCTTATGGAGTCGCGGCTGGGTCTGGGAATTGCGGCTCGAGTCCCGTTGGGGCAACATGGCCAGACCTAGTTCCAAAAAAATATAGCTGGACGTGGTGGCGCACACCAGTAATCCCAGCTACCTGGGAAGCTGAGCTGAGGATTGCTTGAGGCTGTGGTACCACTTGGCAATGTGAGCCTGGGTTCCACGGGCAAAAACAGCGAGACCTAATCTCAAAAAACAAAAACAAAAACAAAACTGACAGTAAAGTTCAACTGCCAAGCCCCACCAATGAAAGCAGAGCTTCTGAAAAATATTGTAGTGTCTCACTTTAAAATACAAGTAGTTAAAAATGACTTTGATAAAAATGCTCTAATAACACAAGTCTCAAACAATGAATGAACTCATAATAAAACAAAGACAATGCAGGGAGCAGAAAAAAACACATTTACGGTATACATAATATATTGCATCCTTGAATAAGAACAAGAGATAGTGAAAATGAATCCACAGTTTAAAGAGACTGTAGAAATAAAAATAAATTAATAAAAGTTAGATAAATAATAACATATAAAGTAGGAAGCTGGAGAAATTGAAGAAATCTAGAAAAAGACAAAAGACAAAAATTAGGGAAATTGTAAGAAATTGGGAAGGCTAATATAGTAGGGCTACAATGAAACTAAGAGCTGTAGAAAGAAAAAAATAAAGAAAAACATTATTTAAAAAAATGAAGGGGTCTGGCAAGACAGTAAACACACCGAACTCTCCTTATCCACATATTCACAACCAAAACTAAGTCAATAACCCCTGAAAGATAAATGGATGACCACTGCATGTATCAGGAGAAATGGTATGGCAAAAGAGGACAGGAAAAACTGTAATTGCACTGTATTTAGAGTGATACTGGGGCAGCACAGCAATGCTAGAGCAGTATAACCCAAGAGAGCAAGAGGCAACTTCAGTATAGAGATCCTCTGCTGTTATTGACTCAAGGGCACATGTCCACATCAGGGACCTTAGAAACCAGACTCTACACTAGAGAAAGGAGTGCAAAGAGAATGCACTACTAGAGAAATATTAAAGTTGCAGACTGATTACTGGTTTGAGCCTGAGGCTTCTAAACTAGAACAGTTGGAGTTCAAATCAGCAGGGAGAGCCAGAACAGATCACCTGCATCTCTTCATAAAAGAGGTTATTGTTTGCAACCTGAATCTATGCTATGCCAAACACCTGTCTAACTCTTTTCCAGGGGAAAAAATCAAGACAACAGCTGAATGTTCTCACTAACTAGAGCCTAAGTATCTGGACCTCAATAACAGGAGCAAGTGCTCCAGGATTAGGCTCCATACATAAAAAGTAAAGAAAACAATTTCCAGATTATGTACCTGTCTCAAATACAGTTCTTACCCAGTGCTACATCTGTTGCTCAACCACAGCCTAAACACTGAGGTTGGCATAATGTTGTACCAGATATTTTGATCAAAGGGGACCTGCAGAACTGCAGGAAACTTGAACCCATGATATACATTAGAGGCAAACTTTTAGTTCCCTGTTGCCAGTTCTAACTAACTGCACAGGCATAAAAAAACTGATCTGTGAAATAAAAGACATCTACATATGTTGTGCAAAAAACTTAGGACTATAACAACCTTCCTGCAGAAGATGTATAAAGTTAATTTACTAAAATAAAAAAAAAGGAGGGTCAGGCATGGTGGTCCATGCCTGTAAATGGCAGCCTAGGAATCCACAGCGGGGACCAGGAATGGCAGTTTGAGTCCTGCTCGGAGCAACATAGTGAGACCTAATTCCAAAATAATAGCTGGGCATGGTGGCGCACGCCTGTAATCCCAGCTACCTGGGAAGCTGAGGCTGGGGATTGCTTGAGTCTGTGGTACCCTGGGCAACATGAGCCTGAGGTTCCATGGGCAAAAATAGCGAGACCTAGTCTCAAATAAATAAATACATGCATACATACATAAAATTAAAAAAGGAAGTTGAATCATAATTCATAAAAACTAAAAGTGAAGAGACAGAGAATATCACAAATGCTAGAGGGAACAAAAAGAAGACTGAAAGAAGTCTTAGGGTAGCAGAACGATGGAATAGGCCTAAGGAGTTTCAGGTAACAGTTATAAAACAATGAATGATGGAAACAGTAAGAAAATGTGAGACAGTTACAACTAGAACTAATGGATCTAAAAAGTTATATAACTGAATTAAAAAAATACAACATAAGACCACACGAGTAGAGAAATGTAAATAGTGGAGAAATTTATGAGCTTGAAGGAAAAGTGGTAGAAAAACAAACAACAGAACAAGAGAGAAAATTATTAAAAAATGAAAACACACTTGCATCTTGAAGTCTCAATGGAGGCCTGCTGAGAACAGGGCTTCTGAGACATTACTAAAAGGCTGAGGTCCAGGAATTTTTGCTGGGCTGCAAAGATCTCAAGAACCATAGGGTGCATACAGTTCTTAAAATTGAAGGTGCTAACGCTTGAGATCAAACAGAATCCTATTTAAAGCCCGGCATGGTGGCATGTGCCCATAAGCGGCAGCTTATGAAGTTGAGCCTGGGGATCGCGGTTCAAGTCCTGCCAGGGGTAACACTGCGAGACCTAGTCCCAAAAAAATAGCTGGGCATGGTGGCGCACGCCTGTAATCCTAGCTACCTGGGAAGCTGAGGCTGGGGATTGCTTTGGTTCATGGTACCCTTGGCAATGTGAGCCTGTGGTTCCACGGGCAAAAATAGCGAGACCTAGTCTCAAAAACAAAGAAACAAAAAAATAGAATCCTAGTTAGTCAAGAGATGTAGTTAATGTGTATAAAGCAGAGAACACAGTGACTCCTGGTGGCAAACTGGATAAAACTAGAGTAATGTGGGGAAAAGGTAATGTGTGCTCACAGTAACAGTAATGTGTGCTCACAGTAACAATGGCAAGGTTTGTGCCAAATTTCAAAGCAACCTTCTTGCTAAGGCCACAGGACACAGAATCCATGTGATGCTGTCTGTACCCTTCAAGGATTTAAATTTATTGAAGTCAATAAATAAAAGTGAATTTGGCCGGGCATGGTGGTGTATGCCTGTAAACAGCAGCCTAGGAAGCTGCGGCCGGGATCACGGTTTGAGTTCCACCAGGGGTACGCAGCAAGACCTAGTTCCAAAAAAATATAGCTGGGTATGGTAGCGCGCACCTGTAATCCCAGCTACCTGGGAAGCTGAGGCTGGGATTGCTTGAGCCTGTGGTTCCACAGGCAAAAACAGCAAGATCTAGTCTCAAAAAAAAAAAAAAAAAGTGAATTTGTCTTCTTTTGTTAAAAAAAGAAAAATGAAAACAGTAAGAGCTCTTTGAGAGAACTTTTAAAGAGAAATAATGTAAGTATAATGAGGGTCTGAGAAAGAAGAAAATATAGAAAATTTCTCTAAAGAAATAATTGCTAAGAACCATCTCAATCTGGGAAATGAACAAGATGTACTGATCCAAGATGTCCAAAGAGTTCAAACAAAATAATACCAGATTGACTTCAAGATTACAATCAAACTGTTGAAAGTCAATGACAGAATATTAAATACAATGAGAAAAGGAAGCGTACTGATAAGGGAACACTCATTAGATGTCCCTAGACTTTTCAGTGGAAATCTTTAAAGCTAAGATGGGTATGGCAGAAAATATTCATTTTTCTCTTTTCATTTTTTAAAATTTTAATTGATTGTACACATATATATATATTACATCATTGTCTACCCTGAGGTTCCCCCACCACCTTAACAACCCGTGAACCACCTTAATTGCTTGTGCCCATTCCTCCAATTTTTCCCTCTTTTCCCTCTCTTGCTCTGCGCTTCAGTGGCAGAAAATATTTAAAATATTCAAAACAAAAAGACTTCCAGCTAATAATACTTTTTTATTCAAGACAGAAAAAAGGATAAGGTGCTTCAGTGAAAAGCAAAAATTAAAAGAATTTATCAACAACAAGCTAGACGTAGAAGTCTAAAGGGGACTTTATGAAACAACAGAAAAATAATTACAGAAATAACAGGTCACTAAATTTATACAGTGTGGAGGAGAGTAAAAATGTGGCCCATCAAAATAAGACCAGATCATTCAATGGGTCACAAAAATAGTCCATCATATACTCCTTTCAGCAGAACTGTCAATGTAATAGAAGTAACACATAAGACAATGAAAATGGAACATAAACATAAAAGGAGGATATATAAAATAGCTTGAAATCCACCAATTAAAAGCTGAGTGGATTTCAAAACAAATTTTAAACTATTTACAGGATACTCATCTTACCAATAAAGACAAGCACAGACTTAGAAGTAAAGGCTGGAAAATAATAAATACTACCAGCAAATGACAATTAAAAAACTCAGGAATAGCTATATTTACATTAGATAAAGTAGATCTCCTATTAAAAGAGGCAATAACAGGTGAACATTACAATTAATACAATATAAAAAATAGCACATATATACATATGCATCAAAAGATGGCATGGCAAGGGCGGGGCCTTGAGCCCTACTACCAGTAGGTCACCATATGGCTGCCAGCAGACCTAGGGACCTTGGTCGTCTGAACCCCCTTCCCAATGGGGAGCAAAAGCAAGGGATCTGAGTGGAACCCCCTCTGCCAGTGAGCCTCAGTGGGGGGGGAGGGTCCAGATGAGGTTTTAGACTCGTCCAGCAGCAGATAGCTTCATGGGGCAGCCATCTGCCTGCCTAAAGACCCATAGCCTGGTGCAGTCATTTGGGCCCCGCCCCCATGCAGGGACGGGCCACAGCAAAATGCAGGGGTGGTGCTGTCCACTCCACTCTCATTCCAGTCAGTGCTCAGAGAGAAACAAAGAGCACAAATAACACAAACACCATCACAGAACAAGTGAGGTACCAGGCAAATATCCTGTGCACACATCTGAGGGCACAAGAGCTGGAACATCGAGAGAACCAGTGTATGTGGGACTGGAAAAAGTTATGGGGACAAGCTCTCACGGATTCTCACCTAAGTGCTCACCGCGACTGGATGAGCCAAAATCCTATTTCTGAGATGCCATCGAGAGAACAAGATACCCCTCACCATTCCATGGGAGAAGGCCACAGAGTCAGGGCATCAGGAGAAGAGATGATCTGCAATGGCCATTCATCAGATGTCTGTACCCATGGAGAAACTTCTTCACCAACATAGACAGAGTGCAAGTTTCCCTAACCGGACGCCAGAACTATAAGGTAAAGAAGCAGCGAAAACAACAGGGAATGGAATGGAGAGACAACCAACAAGGAGAAAACATTGCTAGATTACAAATAAGTACAGACTGGTTGCCCAACAAGGATAAGACTGAAAACCTACTGGCACGATTTACCGTGTCCCAAGAACACAGTCCCTCACCCAGTGAAAGGACATTGCCACAGGAAAGAGACTAATGGATTTAACACAAATTTAATAAACAAGGAAAGAGGGGTCTGACTGTACTGAGGGGGTGTCCAGGGAAGAGGGAGGTATCCCAAAACCCATTAACTGATGTAGAAATTAAGAATTAAAAAAATATATTTTAAAAAGTTGGAGTGGCAAGAAATAGAAGGCAATTATGAATATAACTAGAGAGATACTAATACCACAAAACTGCTGCAAATATTTTTTTCCAAGGGCAATGGAAAATTTTGGTATATGTTAATACACTGGAATAAAAGTCAGCTGTCAATCAAAATACAAAGATAAAAATCAAATTAAGTATTCTTTCTGACCATAAATGCCATAAAATGCCATAAACTAAAATCAACTAATGTTTAAAAAAAAAAAAAACAAACATAAGCAGACTGAATAACCTCCGAATTAATGATCATTGGATTAAAGACTACATTGCAATGAAAATAAAAATACCCTGAGACTGATTAAAATGAACATACTAATATCAGAATTTATGGGTATAATGAAAAAAATGGTATTCAGAGGGATGCTAACTACAACAGAAATTCACATAATGAAATAAGAAAAATTCCAAATAGTCTACTTAACTTAGGAGGAGAGGAACAAATAGCACCACAAGTTAGAAGGAAGAAAATAACAAAAGAGCAGAAATAAATGGAAATAAAGCAGACCACAAAAAAGGATTGGTTCTTTGAGGAGATAAAGTAAATACATAAACCTCTAGCTAGAAAACAGAATTAGAGGAGAAATAATCAGATGACATACATAAGGAACTACTGTGTACAAACTACATGCCAAATAAATTTGATAACCTTAAGAAATGAATAGATTTTTAGAAAAATATAGTTTACCAAGACTACAAAGGAAGAACTGAAGAGATGAACTAACCAATTACAGAAATTCAAACAGGAATTGAAACGCTTCCCAAAAACAAAAAGTCCAGGGCCTAGCTGCTTTATAAGTGAATTCTGACAAACTTTTAAAGTACTTATGTCCACCTTATTCAAATTATTTCTAAATATCTAAGAGAGAATGCTAACACATTTAATGATGCCAACATTATTCTAATACCAAAATAAGATAAAAGCAGCACAAGGAGGGAAAAAAGACCAATATTCCTAATGAATATTAATGTAAAAATCTTCAAAATACAACAAATCAAATTCAATATGTAGTAAAAACAATTCAGATTCTTCAATGAAAAAAGCAACCCTGAGGTAAAAAAAAGGAAAGAAATGTAAGCATCATATCACCTATAAGATAACCATAATTAAAACTATATGGTACCAAAATAAAAAGCCCCAAAATAAGTTCACATATATATCAATACTTAATTCATAATAAAGGACCCATGACTACACTATGGGGGGGACTAAGTGGTGTCTTTAACAAATGGAACTGGGAAAATGGAACAGCACATGTAAGAAAATAGAGTTGGACCATTCTCTAACTGATCCTGTCACTGTGCAAAAATAAATTCTAAATGGACTGAAGACTTAGAAGACCTGCCACAACAAAATATATAAAAAACAATGGAGAAACATTTCATGATATCAATGATAAAAGACACTAAATCCCCATGACAAGGGAAATAAAAACAAAAATAAACAATTGGCATTACTACAAAATAAAAAAAAGCTTACACAAAGAAAACGTAGGTAGACTGAAAAGGTTCTTGCAGTCCTTCAGATCTCCCCTAGCCTACTCTCAGTCAACCACTGATTACTATACTTTTCATTTTTCTAGAATTTCATATAAATGGAATCATGTTTATTTTATATAATTTCTTTCACTCAAGTATCATTTTTTGAGGTTCATTCATATTATATATGGCAGTAGATTATTCCTTTATGTTGGCAATAATTTAATGCACAGGTATATCAAAATTGGTTCACCCTTTAACCTGTTAGTGAACATCTGTGTTGTCTCCAATTTGAAGGTATTACAAATAAAACTTCTACAACTATGTGTATAAGGCTTTAAGTGAACGTAAATACTTTGTTATTGGCTAGGTTATGTCAGGTTAACAGCTTTACTTTCTTGTGAAAAAATTGAGAAACTCAAAGTAGTTCAATTATTTTACATTCTTCCTAATAGTGAAGACAGTTCTCTAGCTACTTCTCACAATACAATAGTTTTAATTTTAAATATCGTGGTACAGGCATTAGTGAAGTATCTCATAGGCTTAATTTATTTTTCCCTATTGACTAATGATTTTATGCACTCATATTCAGTGATGTATCTGTTCAAACTTACCACACCTTTTTTTTTGGGTTATTTCACTACTGAATTTTAAAAATTCTTTATGTAGCCTGGATACAAGTATTTTATCAGATAAGTGATTTACAAAGTGTCACTCCCAATCTGTAGTTTGTCTTTCTCAAAGACCAGAACTTCTTAATTTTAATAAACACTAAATCATCACTGTTCCCTTTTACAGACTGTCTGAAGTCCTATCTAAGTAATCTCTGCCGCATCCAAAGTCGGGTGGGGTAATCCTATGGGGATCAACAATTATGCAATCATGTATTGTACAAAATCCAAAAATAAAAATATTAAAATTTAAAAAAAAAGTCATAAGGTTTTCCCCCTAAGACTTCCTCTGTAAGTTTTATAGCTTTAGATTTTATGATTACATCTAGACGCATTTAAATTTTGTATAGGGTGGGCCAGGCTTTTATCCACATCATGAGGTACAGACAGAACTTCCCATGGATGTCCAAAAAGAGTTCTAGTACAACTTTTTAAATTATCCTTTCTCTAGCCTCTAAGTCTCTATAGAAAATCGATTGACTAGTTTGTGTGTATGCATATGTGTGAGAATTTCTGGACTTTCTTCCACTGATCTATTTGGAAATAGTAAAAGTTGGAGTCAGGCAATCTAAGAGTGTTTCCATATGAATTAAAATTTTTTTTCTATTAAAAAGATTGCTAAGTATTAGGACTTAGTGTGTTTATCAGCTAATCTGCGGAGAACTGACACTGTAACAGCCAAAGTCTTTTGATCATGAACATGGGAAAATCTCTTCAGTTATTTAGGTCTTAGTAAATTTCTTTCAGCTATGTTTTGTAGTTTTTGGTGTATAGGTCTTACACATGTCTTATCAGGTTTACCTGTGTTTCATATTTTTCTATTCTGTATGGCCTTTAACATTTTTTAAACTGGATGGTATCACTTATAGATGGGATATAGGAAAAACAAACAAAAGGCCAAGAAAAAGTCAAAACTAACAAGCTGACAATAGAACTAAAACATATAGCTGGAGAAGGAGAAGTCAGGGAAGGAATAAGCACTAAAGATCAAGATGATGGTTCATGGGAGATATTGTGGTAGAACAACCCCAGGGAATACAATGATGTAAATATATATGTAAACAAAAATAAAAAAATAAAAATTTTAAATGATTGTCAATATATAGAAATATAACTAATTTTCAGACACTGAACTTTTATTATTCAATGATATTGCTAAACTCACATATTCTAACAACTTTTTTGTAGTTCCTTAAACACTTTCCATAAAGATGATCATATCATTTTTGCTTCTTTTCATATCTGGCTACCTTTTCTTTCTTTTTCTGGTCTTGTCAGACTAGCTAAAATTTCCAGTGTATGACTAGAAATAGAGAGAAATGACAAGACATCCTTATCTAAGTCTTTACCCTAGGCAAGAACATTCAGTTTTTCACAATTAACCACAACTTCAGCTGTAGGTCTATGGTATGCATACTTTATCAGGAAGTGAATCCCTTATATTCCTAGTTTCCGGAGCAGACTGAGAGGTAAGCAAGGCATGTAAACTACTTGTCTTATATGAATTTTAAGGAGAATTGGAAATAGTATTAATATAAAAAACAATCATTTTATAGTCAGAATTAATGCAGAAATTCAAAATGAACAAAATATAAACATTTACATAAAATTTTACTGTTTTTTTCCTTTTGTCTCCTCACTTGACTAATTCTGCCTAGTACGGTTATTAAATTCATGAGGATAACTGAAAGGGACTATGCAGGTAGAAAAAAAGTGGATATAAAGGCTTTGAGTAGGAATGTGCCTAGAGCATTTGAGGACTATTAATGGAGTTAGAGTGACAGAAGAGTGAGAGTCACAGAGGAAAGAGAAATGAGATCAGAATAAAAACAAGCTAGATGATATAAGTGACAATAAGAACTTCCCAGTTTTTCGAATGATATGGGATGTTACTACATGGTTTTAAGAAAAGGACTGAAATAATTTGACATGCTTTGAAAGGACTTCTGACTAAAAAGATGATAGGGCACTAAAGACAGGAGACTAATTAAAGAATATCACAATGATCTGAAAGAGTGTAAATAGTGGTTTGAACCAGACAGGTAGCAGTGGAGATGGTGAAAGGATGCTGAATTCTAAATATATTAAAGGTAAAGTAGTAGAATTTGTTGTGGATTCTGTGTGGGGAGAGTCAAGAATGATGCCTACGCCCAAGCAAATAGAAAAATGTAATTGCTTGTTTTCCCTATACCCCTCACATAAAGTGAGACTATTCAGTATTTTTCTGGCCTATTTCTGCTAACATGACTCCTTCTAGCTCCATCCATGTTGCTGCAAATGAAATGTTTTTTTGATTGATAAATAATATTCTATTGTATACATTTTGATTAATGAATAATATTCCCTGTAGACATATACCACAACTTTCTGATCCACTCATCTGTTTGGGGACATTTGAGTGGTTTCTATGTCCTAGCTATTGTAAATAGCACTGCAATAAAAATGTGAGTACAAGTGTCCTTTTGAATTTGTGGGGTTTTTTTTATATCCTTTGGGTAGATTCTTAGGAGTGGGACTGCTGAATCAAATGGTAGTTTCATTTTCAGTAGTTTAAGGGTCCTCCACACTAAGTGGCTGGACCATTTTGCATTCCCACCAGCTGTGTCAATGTTTTCTTTTCTCTCAAGAGTTTAAGATGATGGTTCACGGTTCACGGGTGACAAGGTAGTGGGAGAACCTTAGGGTAGACAATGATGTAAAATACATATATATACATAAAATAAAAAAGAAAAACAGAATTGCTTATTACTGAGATGTGGAAGATTGAGGATCAGGTTTTAGAGAAAACAAAATAAACCAAAAGAAGAGACTGGTTTTGGACACATTAAATTTGAGATATCTATCAGATATCTAAGTGGAAATGTCAAGCAGACAGATGGAATATTTGAGACTGATAGTAAATTTGAAGTTGTCAGCATATAAATGAGAACAGGAGAGATAACAGAGTGTGGTGAGACAGAATAAGTAGTTTGGGGACTGAGCCTAGAGCACTTCAATGTTTACAGGTTGGAGAGATAAAAATAAACAGCAAAGAAGATTGAGTTGAAGCATACAGTGAGGTGAGGGGAAAGAAAAACATGAAAAGAATGTCATAGTCAGAAAACCACATAAAAATGCATAAAAAGGAGAAAATAATAAAATATATTTAAAGATGTTGTAAGATAAACACTAAGAATTGAGGACTACCAAGAAAGTGAGAAGAGAACATTAGGGAATGGGAGAAAATATTACCTAATACATCTTATCTGCTAAGGGACTTATATCCAGAACATATATTAAAAAAAAAAAAAACAAAAACATAAACAAAAACAAAAACCTCTTGCAACTCAACAATAATAAAAAGACAACCCAATTAGAAGTAGACAACTAAGAAACAAAGCTGTTGGAAAGATCATTAACACAGCCATTGAATTACCAAAAAACCAGAAATGTGTGCAAAAGAATGTAAACTAAAAACTAAAATATTTTGTTAAAAATATTTTATTAGGCTGGGCATGGTGGTGCATGCCTGTAAGCGGCAGCCTAGGAAGCTGGCTAGGACCAGGATCGTGGTTTGAGTGCCGCTGGAGGCATGTAGCGAAACCTAGTTTCAAAAAAATATAGTTGGGCGTGGTGTCGTGCCCATGTAATCCCAGCTACCTGGGAAGCTGAGGCTGGGGATTGCTCGAGTCTGTGGTACCGTGGGCAATGTGAGCCTGTAGTTCTGCAGGCAAAAACAGCGAGACCTAGTCTCAAAACACACACACACACACACACACACACACACACACACCAAACAAAAAAAAATTAGTTTAAAAACTAAAATATTTTATTAAAGGGGGAGGTCACTAGCAAAAATAACAGAATACGGTTCTTAGAAAACCTCTCCATGAAAGTAAATGGCAAAAAATTGCCAGAATAAATTTTTCAGAATTCTGAAAATTAGCCAAAGACTTGAAGCAATCTGCAGAGCATTTATTGAAAAAAAAACATCTGAGTCTCTGAATAAGA
Organism: Uropsilus gracilis; assembly: GCA_004024945.1. Lineage (NCBI taxonomy): Eukaryota > Metazoa > Chordata > Mammalia > Eulipotyphla > Talpidae > Uropsilus > Uropsilus gracilis. The sequence continues at coordinate 30,081 of PVHY01004499.1, forward strand.
ATTTTGAGTTTTGTGGTTCTATTTCCTAATGCCCTGTTCTGAAAATCAAGCAATGAAAAGTAGCAACCTGACCACTAGAAGAGTCAGAACTGGGTTGAGGTGCCTTTAAAGGTTCATTTTCAAGTAAGTGACATTATTTCACCTTTCTGAGGTTTCCTGGAAAACCCCACTCACAAGGTTTTCTATATATGACCAGATGTATAGCATGCCCAGTACAAAATGCTTTTTCCTAGGGGAGTAGGGCAGGCTGATAGGGGGAAACAGGAGCATATGTCAAAAATACTAATGGTTAGGTGTTTAAACTGACTGCAGCTAGTCAGGAGAAATGGATAATCAGTTGGGGCAAACAATACACTAAGTTTAAGAGGAAAGCTATATAAGAGCCCACATGAACTGTGAAAGGCTCCCATGTACTCCAGGAAATCTAGAAGAACATATGCTTAGTAATGACTTGAGAAGGCTTCGAAGTTCTCACCACTGGTTGTTCTTAAAGCTCAGCTCAAGCTAAAAGAGAACTGCCAAGTACCTGGTTGAGTACCAAATTCCACCTGCAGAAGAAACATTTTGCAAAAACTTGGAGAAATTAAGATATTTCCAAAGAAGTCAAGATATTCCCAGATAAACCAAAAGAGAGAGAATTCGTTTCTAGCAGACCTGCCCTACAAAAAAGAAATACTACTCAAGGTGGTAGGAGGACTGTGGTGAAACTGGAGGTTGGTGGCCCCTAGCATGACAGTGCTACATTAAAATAGCAGTCATTGTGCTCTGGTGGGCAGAGACTTAGAGAAGGGAAGTCAAGCCTTCTCCTGAGAAGTAAGAGAGTGAGTGGATTTAGGAGGAGACACAGGGAGACAGAGAAAGGAATGGAAAGAAGGCAGTGAGCAGAGGAGCAGGGAGGCTGAAGGCCTTGGAGCTGCCATATATGGCAGCAGGGCAGAGAAGGAAGCCACACTGTGGGTTTCCCTTCCCAGCCTGCGCTAGTGAGGAGCTCGGGGAAGCATGCTGGAGACACTTGTGACCTGTGAAAACGGACTTGGAAATTGTATGGAGAACTGAAGAGAATCTGCTGTGTTGCTGTTTCCATCATGAGACATCTGAAGTGGTTGCTGCTGTTGAATCTAGGGCGTCTTGCTGGTTTCAGGCCACACCACAGTTGAAGCTGAAGGAATGCTGGCCTTTTGGAGGAGAACTGACAACACCATCTTGGCTTCTTCACTGGATTTGAATGACCCGCTTCTGAAGGAGTGACAATGCTATCTTGACTTCTTCATGTGACTTAAAGGGACAACCACCATTTTGTTGATGCACATGGCTGCTAGAGACTGAACTGGTTGGCAAGATTACCAAAGGGGTTCATTGTACCATCAGTCTTTTTAATGAGTAAATCTGGTTTTTGTCTCCTCTTACAATTTATGTGGTCTTGCTACTCTACTGCTTGCTCGGGCTGGGGAGAAGAACCTAAGGGGTAGCTGGGTTTAAGGGTCAGCTGCTCCCATTTGAAAGTTTAGTTAAGTATGTTGCTTTGCTGGTTTTGTTTCCCGATTTCAAAGGGAACCTTTAGGCTGAAACGAAAGGGTAGTAATTTAAAAGATAGTAACTTAAGTTCACAGGGAGAAATAAAAACCGGTAAAACTCTATACCTGTTGTACTAGTTTCCTATTGCTGCTATAACATATCACCACATTTAGAAGCTTAGAATAAATTTTATTACAGATCTGGAGGTCAAAAATCTAAAATGATTCTTAGTGGGTTAAAATCAAGAAGTCAGCAAGGGCTGCATGTTGAGTAGAAGATCTAGGGAAGAATATGATTCCTTCCTTTTTCCATTTTATAGAGGCTGCCTATATTCTTTGACTCATGGTGCTTTCCTCTATCTTCAATTCAAAGTCAGTAGTATACTACCTTTAAATCTCTTACTTTCCTGCCTCCCTCTTTCCCCTTAAAGACCTCTGTTGATTAGAGTGGGTCCACCTAGTTAATTTGGGCTAACCTCTCTATTTCAAGATCCTTAATTAAGTCACATCTGTAAAATTCCTTGTTATGTAAATTAACAGGTACCAGTTAAGACATGGTTATTTTAAGGGAGTCATTATTCTATCATAGTAGGTAAATAGAAAAGAAAGTATGAACGTATTTTTAAATTGTAACTCTTTGTTTCCCTGATCTGATTTAAAAGACAACTGCATAAAGCAAAAATTATCTGTGCTGATGGACAGTATTCAAAAGATATCATTTGTAACAATAATAGCACAAAGAAAAACTTACATTTCTTATAACAAAGATCATAAATGTCCTTAAAGGGACTGTTTCCATCAGCTCCCTCAACTGCTTTCTGTCCTCTTAAGTTTCTTGAGCTTAAAAAGTAGAGTTGGTGTCCTCCCTTTTCAAGTCATTGTCTTTACGTTTTCCATAAAATCCCCTTGGTTTTTATGTTTTATCTACAGTCAATTTTAGTCATCTTACAGATTCTGGATTACTTCTGCTCATTTTTTTTTAATTTCATTTTTTGGATTTTTTACAATACATGATGTAATAACTGCTGATCCCCATGGAAATACCCCACCACACCACATCCTGCCTGGTCACTTTGCTTCCTTTCTTTTTGTTTGTCCATGTTTAGCCCTTTAGTCTTTTTTTTTTTCCTGTTCTGGATCCATTTCCTCATCCTTGGTGAGGGTGCGATTTCCCAGGACTTGGTAGAGTGTTCTGTTTATCTTTCCTGTACTGCTTTTGTCTTCGTAGGCTGATTAGGGCACCTTTGGCTTGTATGACTGTTTTTTGTTTCTTGGTGGGTCTCATCTCAGCAGTTTCTACAACATTTTGTTGCTCCTTCATGCTTCGGGTCTTTGGCTTTGGGTCATGACTCCCAGACATATGTTTTGGAAGAGCAGATCCTCGAAGGGACAACCATCAGCTGAACGTAGGTCTCCTCTGTTGGGGCTTTGCTGTGGGGCCACTGCCATTCGGCAAGCCTTTTTTTGAGACTAGGTCTCGCTATCTTTGTCTGTGAAACTGCAGGCTCCCATTGCCCGTGGTACCACAGACAAGCAATCCCCTGCTTCAGCTTCTCAGGTAGCTGGGATTACAGGTGCGCACTACCACGCCCAGTTAGTTTTTTTTTTTTTTTTTGGAACTAGGTCTTGCTATGGGTCCCAGGTGGGATTCAAACTGTGATCCCTAGCTCCGGCCGCTTCCTAGGCTGAAAGCTTACAAGCACCACCATGCCTGCCTTTCAGCAAGCCTCTTCCCTCTAAGCAAAGCGGGTGTGCAGTGCCCTTATTGACAGCATCTCTGTGCCAGGTTTCTGTTCACAGCTCCTCTGTGGCATTGTAGGCGTCATATTTTGTTGGTTCTCCCAGTTCAGTGCTGGGTGGTGCTTGCCCTGTTCCCCTTGAGTCCTGCCCAGGTGGCACGTTTTTAAGGTTCTTTCCTCCAGTGCCTCACTCATTTGGTTTCTGTGGATGAATAATTGTCTAAAGATACTTATTCCTGGTTAGGGCTCTTATGAGTGGAGGCAAACCCAGAGGGTCTGTGGTGGACTCCCCCTGCTTCCCCCTCCCCCCACAAACACAACGTGCCCTGCTTCTTCACAGGGCTCAGATGTGCGGTGGGGCGCGTGCACCAGCCCGGCCCTGCAGCTCCCTGGGCTGACCCCAGCTCCACCCCACCCGACCTCCAGAGGCGAGTGGAGCCGGTGCTTGCGGTTAGCGGTGACCACGCCATCGTGGTGTGGCCACGGAGGGCACGGGCTCCACTGCCCGCGCGAGACCTGTTCCTTCCGCTCATTCTTTAATTTAAAAGTTTATTTATAGTTAATGTAATTGCTCATAAACTGTATCTGCCATTTGTTATTTATCTTCTATATGTCTTATGACATTTTTTATCCTTTTGTGCTAATATAATTTGAATTAATGCGAAAATAATTTCAGAAACTTTGTTCCCATCTACAGTTTATATGTCATTCCTACAAATGACTTAAGAAAATAAACACTTCAACAGAAAATGAATAAAGGATATGAACAAGCAATACACAGAAATACAATGACCAATACATAAAAAATAACATTCAGTCACACTAATAATTAGGAAGGTACAAAGCAAAATGACAAAGTATTTCCCCACAAATAAGCACAATCATAAATAATAATAAACCCCCAGTTTGGGTAAGGACATGGAGAAGTAAGCTTTTTTATTAAAAGCTAATTTATACTAAAATGTTTCATACTGGCTGGGCATGGTTGGCGCATGCCTGTAGGTGGCAGCCTAGGAAGCCACAGCTAGGGCCAGGGATTGCGGTTCCAGTCCTGCTGGGGGCACTAAGCGAGACCTAGTCCCCCAAAAAATAGCTGGGCGTGGTGGTGCATGCCTGTAATCCCATCTAACTGGGAAGCTGAGGCTGGGGATTGCTTGAGTCTGTGGTACCCTGGGCAACAGAAGCCTGCAGTCTCACAGGCAAAAATAGCAAGATCCAGTCTCAAAAAAAAAAAGTTTCATATTTAATAAGGAAATTCAGACTCTTTAATAGGACTTAAAATTTCTACAATCTGGCCTTGGTTTACCTGTCCTTTCTTTTCTCTACATAATAGGGTATTTCATTATAAAGTTAATGAGGACAAAAAATCCTAGCCAACACTGAAAAAAAACACAACTTTTAGGCCAGGCATGGTGGTGCACGCCTGTAAGCTGCAGCCTAGGAAGCTGCAGCTGGGACCAGGAATCGCAGTTCAAGTCCCGCTGGGGCCACATAGCGAGACTAGTTCCAAACAAATACAGCTGGGCATGGTGGCATGCGCCTGTAATTCCAGCTACCTGGGAAGCTGAGGTTGTGGTACCCCAGGCAGTGTGAGCCTGTGGTTCCACAGGAAAAAAACAGAGAGAACTAGTCTAAAAAAACAAAAACAAAAACACAACTTTTGTTATATGTCATTTTGTTAATATATCTAAGTGTATCACTTAGAATTGCAGTTTCCAAGAACCTATTGACAATGGTAAATGAAGACTTAACTACACTCACCTTCAACTTTACCTGAACATTATAAAGAAAAAGCCTGGAACATGTCAGATTTTACAGACTAATCTTGAAGTAACATTTCATTATAATATTATATAAATTTTTAACTCTGCACCATTCTGACTTGTTCTATTTTTTCATTCCCCAGCAATGGGGAACAATGTATTTCTATTGCCTGAAATGGTCATTTCCCTTTATCTCTTCAAGGCAAATGCCGTATTTTCTTTTCAAAATATAACCAAAATACCTGTTTCCATGGTGTCCCCAAATTTAGTTGTCCTTTGTGTTCTCATATTACTTCAAAACTCAAGAGCACTTAACATTCCTTTGTTAAGGGGCAGGAGATGGCAACAGTTATGGTGTTCTTAACCTAAGTTCAATCAAGGACTCTATAGGGTAGGATTCCAATTGTTAATTGAATCAGACTCCAGGGTGGGCACCCTGAAGTGGATTTAAGCCAGGGTCTCCACTGAAAAACAATTTGCAGGGGAGAACCTGAAAACATGAGTACCTGGGACCCAGAAGAGAAAGGACTAGCATGCAAGAAGAACCTAGAGACAGAGTCTCAGAAAGAGGGATAAGAGAAGGTCTCCAATCCTGGTCTCTGGAGAAGGAAGGGGGACCAGCAACTGCATGCAGCAATTGAGTGTAGAAGAGAAGCTGAGACCTCTGCAGAGACTGGGCATTGGGTCCTGTCTCTTGACATTGCCTGATGGGAACACCAAAGGCTCAGTGTCTGGTGTCTCTAGCTGTTTGTTGGTGAACTCCTGGAGACTACTCCGGAGCATCACTGCTGTTCTTGGCATTCCTGGTAACAGGTATCAGCACTCCACTTGACTGGTATCAGCACACTCAACTGGTAGACACTGGGTGAGGGAGCCAGCCCCTGTGACTGCATTAATCTCTTTGTTTTCCTTGAGGAATGAACCTCACTGCTGTTAAACTTTAAAGTCTCCTGCGTGACCTGTATGGGCACTGCCCCTTGATTAGGCTATATAGCCCTTCGTACTTGTACTTGTCTCCTATGGTTAGTTTTGGGGTACTTGTCTTGTGTCTCTACCTGGTTTCAGTTAGCTTTAGTGATCGTTAGCACCCTGTTTCACCTTCGTTGTATTATCTGTTGATAACTGTCTTCCGAATAGACTGGGAAGTTATAGCACTGAACACCTAACTGGTGCTTCATAAAAACTGAATTAATAACATTTGTCTAGCATTTAAAGCTAATGTTTAGGCCTTTTTACTTTCTCAGTCTATAAAGACTAGTTAAAATTCTATCTTCAACAAACCACACCCGAAGCACCAAACCATCTTATATCGTTAGTAATGTTTATTAACAGGGTTAAAAAAGCTGAACGCAACTTTTATTAATATGTTGTCTACAAAGGTTAGATATAAACACAAAGCTCTTAGAAAGAAGCAGTGTTGTGTAAGTTGATTCCATGTTGACAGATTGAAATTGACCAGGTTAAGACTATACACACCATGGAAATTGGTAAACACTACAAATAAACCCTGTCCCTTCCTCCAAACTGTTTAAATATTTACTAGCACAATACTGGACAAAAGTATATTTATTCTAGTAGGACAGCACTGTGACTAGCTGAAGAACAAACAATAGTTCAATTCTTCTTTCTATATTTCAAGAAGCTTCCTGGTCTAATTTAAACCATGTATTTCCCCCCATACTTTATAACCAATAAAGTACTTACAGCTATGTCAAAAAGTTTTATATACATTCATCTAAATTATTCAGTAAATATTTAGTGAGCACCTGTGGGACGATCCATAATAATGGACATTCATTCCCCCCACTCCCAACCCCACCCAGTTCTGAACAGTAAAGTTTCTTGAGAGTGATGGGTTCTCAATGAATATTTGGTGGTAGTGCTTGAAGAAGCAGATTCCCAATATTCATTTTACCTGAGATGACTGGTCTAAGTAAGAGAATCAGAGAAATCCCAAACCCCTAGTCAGTGATCAGTATAAAAGACCAAATTATGGTCAAAGAGATGAGAGAACACAAGTCTGTTGGGAACTTCTGGAAAGGCTTTCTTGCTCCTTAGAAACAGATATCCCTTCTTTTTTTTTTTTTTTAAGACTAGGTCTCACTATTTTTGCTGGTGGAATTGCAGGCTCACGTTGCCCGGGGTACCACATACTCAGGCAATCCCCAGCCTCAGCTTCCCAAGTAGCTGGGATTATAGGCACATGCCACCACGCCCAGCTGTTTTTTTGGAACTAGGTCTCGCTACGGGCCCCAGGTGGCACATGAACCGCAATCCCTAGCCCCGGCAGCTTCATAGGCTGAAGCTTACAGGCACGAGCCACCATGCCTGGCCAGATATCCCTTCTTAACCTCATGTTGTAGAATTTTGAAGAAATGCTCATAAAGCGTAGTCATAGCATTATCCAAAACAAACAACAAAACCCAAACATGACCTATCTCTGAACTTCCTGTAATGAGTAATCAAGAAATTATCCCTATTAATTAAAGAAAGACAAACTTACATTATTTTGTGGCAACATGGATGGAGCTAGAAGGAATCATGCTAGTGGAAATAAGACAGAAAAAAAAATACTGGATTTCACTTATGTGTGGGTTATAGGGAAAATAAGCAAAAGGACAAGAAAGAAAAAGTTAAAACTAACAAACTGACAACAGAACTAAACCATACAGAAAGGGAGGACAGGGAGAGATGGGAAATCAGAGGAGGGATGAGCACAAGAAATCAAGATGATGGTTCACAGGTGACATGATGGTAGGAGAACCTTGTAAAGGGGAATGATGTAATAGATATATGTGTGTAATCAATAAAAAAAAATCCCTATTAAGCATTTTAAAACAGGGTTTCTGTTACTTGTTACCAAAAGCACATTAACAGATAAGTTAGAAATGTGGACAAAGATCTATGCATTAATGAGGATTCTCACTGTCGTATCATTCATTCATTCATTCATTCATTCATTCATTCATTCATTCATTCATTCATTCATTCATTCAGAGACTAGGTCTTGCTATTTTTGCCTGTGGAACCGCAGGCTCTTGCTGCCTGGGGTACCACAGTCTCAAGCAATCCCCAACCTCAGCTTCCCAGGTAGCTGGGATGACAGGCGCGCACCACCACGCCCAGCTATTTTTTTGGAACTAGGTCTCGCTAAGGGCCCCAGGTGGGACTCGAACCGCCATCCCTAGCCCCGGCCGCTCCATAGGCTGAAGCTTACAAGCACGAGCCACCGTGCCCGGCTGTCGTATAATTTATTATTTAGAGAGTAACTGTGTTGGACAATTAAGTTCATTTCTTTTAATATTCTTTCTGGTAGACCCACAAATGCTTTTTAAAGATCAAAATTAAACATGCACATAGTTTAGAGTCAGAGTTGTACAAAGCTTGTTAAGAAAACCAGCAACCCTAGCCCCTGTTGCTGTCCTACTTCTACCCTCCAGAGGTAAACTACCGGTACATCTCTCAACTGATGAAATTTTTGAGCTGATCTCCATGTTTCTAAATGACCAGCTTGTATCGCTACCTCTTAGTCCCGGTAATTACCTATGATTTTCCATTTTGGAAAATGGCGATTGACTGATTAAATTTTTTTTGAGACTAGGTCTCGTTATTTTTGCCTGTGGAATCGCAGGCTCTCGTTGCCCAGGGTACCACAGACTCAAGCAATCCCCAGCCTCAGCTTCCCAGGTAGCTGGGATTACAGGCGCGAGCCACCACGCCCAGCTATATTTTTTTGTAACTAGGTCTCGCTACGTGCCCCCAGCGGGACTCAAACTGCAATACCATCAGACCCCTGCCGTGGCTACGAAGACTGCCGCTTACCGGCATGCGCCACCACGCCTGGCTGAAAATGGCGATTTAATTCTCTTTTCTCCTGTTCTCCTTCATGTTTCCTTTCTATAGCAACAATCGCCCTTTAAAATAATACAATAGTTTTGATAAATTCAATATTCAGTGTACATTATGACAGTAATTGAGGGATTACTATATTGAGAAATACAGTAAACCATTTTTTTCTTGCACAAATTTTTGCCTTGCCTATGAATATACATTTATAAATTCATATGCTTTTATCAATAGTTCACCCCAGAAAATCTCTGTAAATTATCTAAATTTTCTCTTAGGATATTTGGCACCACCAAACATTCTATTTTACCTTCTTAAAGAAGTTTCTCCTGGAGACTCTGAACCTCTTCCAAATAGAACTGCCTGCCCTCTCAGGGATGGCAAGCTGTTGTTTACCTAAATTCTCCATTCATTATTTTGAGGGGTCTTCCAGATTCTCTTATTTATTGGATTTCCTGTTTTCCTTATCATGTTTTCCTCTCTCCTGGTTTATACTCTTATTTTGTGGAGAATATTTTCATGTAGCCTCCTAGAATGGTGTATAGAAAATAAGTATTTTGAGATACTACAAGCTTATTCTATCTTTCTAGAAAAGATTGATAGTTTGGCTGAATAAAAAAATTTTAGGCCCCATTGGATATAATTTTTGACAGTGATGTGTGCTTTTACAACAAGAATTTGATAACTTCTGAACTGACCTAGTAACTTAGAAACAGCACAACAGTAGTCTATATCAGAATTTGTTATATGTTCCAAGCCACCCTAAAATCAGTGTTAATGTTTAAAGAAAAGTTCATTAAGTTGGCAGCAAGTAGGCACTGAATAAACAACAGTTATCATTATCATTTATTAATAAGTACTTGAGTATTAATGAAATTATATGTACAATATAGTCTCAGCGCTAAGATACAAAAGCAGTAGTCATGTCAACAAGTTCCAATATAAATGAAATAAAGTTAGCCTAAAGTATGAACAGAGGCTTAGAGGGGCTTGGGGCTTCTTGATGTGATTAGTCTTCATTTTATTAAATCTTCACACAAATCTCAAGTAGTTTTTTTTTTTTTTATTTAAATTTTCTCAGTTGGGTAAAATCAGTTTTCTTGACTGGGATGTAGTCTAAGCTGCAAATATTGGAAAAATTCAAGTGGTTCTAATATTAATATCACCTTGTTAAAAATCTTTTGAAAACATATAGTCCTAAATGCACTAATACTGTCCAGGACCTCAGTAATATATATAATTATTAGGAAAAAAAAAAAGCTAAATTAGAAAAGGTAAATTCAGTATGTCAAGAGAAAGGTATCAACACTCTGAAAAAAAGAACTTTCACAATAGTTGCTATTTTCAGTCTCCCAAGATTTATACTGACAAATTTCCTAAGTGTAAAATATTATATATTAGGAGTAAAATCCCCCCATTCATTATACATAATTTATGCTTCTCCCCGTTCTTCCCCTCCCACATCCAATGTCAAGGAGTGAATGTTTTTTTAAAGAAAATCTTTTTTTTCTTTAATGCCAAAAGCCTAACATGGCAACATTCTAGCCTATCCTTGGTTACCTCATGTCTTGTCACTCATCAATGACTATAATCAATCTAACATATTCAAACAATTGTCCAGGCTCAATACTAGGAACATTTCTAAAATCTCTAAATGAGAGATATAGCACATTCACAATGGAAACTTATTTTGTATGTTCTGTTGTTGGATGACTCTTACCATTTTATCCACTGGATGGGGCTGATATTCATGTTAAATAAATTGAATTAATGAAGCTCACCTGCATGTATCACTGCTGGTACAGGTCAACATAAATGTGCTAAACTAAGAACTGAGAAGAATACACACTAACTTCATACAATTACATAAGGGCATCTAATATATTAATATGCACTTGAAGGATTAATGAAATTTTATGTACAATATAGTCTCAGAATCCTTAGAACTATGTTTATTCAAGTTTAACAGTAACAACAAACTTACTAATAGCACTAAAAATATAAAATGTCAATAATGTCTGGTTAAAAAAACAACAGCCCCACTCTAGTAGCAAGAAGCATGCCTAGTGCTCAGATCTTGTTACCTTAGGAAGCAGCGATCTTTGGAGAAATGACTGATTATAGTACTAGGGCAGGAAATAAAAAAGATAAATGTGAGGCATCTTACAGTGCCAGAAAGTGAGGAAGTAGTCAAACAACAGGAACTGAATCCCCACTCCTTAGACTGAGACCAAAAAAAAAAAAAAAAGAGATCAAAAAAGAGAAGCTTCACAGTGAAGAAACCTAAAAAAAACACTACCTCAGTCAGGTGATCATGGTCAACACCAAGTCATAAATAATGTTGATAAGAATGTATGCATGATATATATGATGAAAATGGCATAAGACAATTTCCCATTGTGGGATATCCTACAAAACACCTGACCAATATTCCTGAAAAATGTCAGTCATTAAAATCAAGTCTGAGGAATTACACGTTCAAGAGACATAATATTTATACGTAATGTGGAATCCTGTATGGTACTCTAAAACAGAAAAAAGGAAAAAATAATGGTCATTATACAGGCCATTAAATAAGATACAGACTTTGGTTAATAATATAATAATAGTGATTCATTAATTGAAACAAATCTATCATACCAATGACAGGAGATGCTATTAATAAGGGAAACTTGGTGGGGGGTATCTGGGGCTTCTTAAAATCTTTTCTCAACTTTACCAAAAATCTGAAATTGTTAAAAGTAAAACCTATTCAAGTTAGGTATGGTGGCGCATGCCTTTAATCCCAGCCTAAGAAGGGAGGCCAAGACTAGGAATCGCTTGAGTCCGCAGGTTCAAGACCCACCCGGGGCAACATAGCCAGACCTAGTCTCAAAAAATAGCTGGGTGTGGTGGTGCACGCCTGTAATCCCAGCTACCTGGGAGGCTAAGGCTGGAGAATGCTCAAGTTCGTGGTACTCTGGACAATGTACATCTGCGGTTCCCCAGGCCACATAGCGAGACCTAGTCTCAAAAAACAAAAACAAACCTATTCAAGCCAGGTGTGGTGGTGCGTGCCTGTAATACCAACTACATGGGAGGCTGAGGCTAGGGATCACTTGAGTCTGCGGGTTTGAGATAACCCTGGGTAACATAGTGAGACTTAGTCTCTTTAAAAAAAAAAAAAAAAAGCAAAACCTATTCAAAGGTAGAAACAATAATAATTTTTGCTACCAGGTCAGAAGGTGATTTGGTCAAATGTGGTTGGGACAAGGAACTTAAATTTCACAAAGAATACACATTATGTACTTCTCCTACCATAGGAAAAAAAATTGGAAACTGTCATCTGGTACATAACATGGAATCATTGTCTTACAAATAGAAGGCACCTAAATTTCCAAATAGCTACATCTTCAGGCAAACTGGGTGTGGTGGTGCATGCTTATAATCCAAGTGCCGGGAGGTAAGCAGTCAGGGATCGCTTGAGTTCACAGGTTCCAGACTACCCCAGGCAACTGAGATCTAGTCTCAAAAATAAATAAATAAAAAGATACACTGCAAGCAACAAATATGAATGATCTGACTGACCAGAGGTATATGGGAGGTGATGGCTGAAATATTAAGGTAATAATATTAAAAGATTAAGATAATAATTACAAAATGTGGATACAAACTATCATATGTGAAAATAGAAATAATTGCCAGAAAAATCAACTCAAAAAATTCTGAGTCTTAGTTTTGTGTAAGGTATTATTCCTAAACTAGTACTACCCTAATATGATCTCCAGATTGGGAACATTAGCACTTTTTTGAGACTAGGTCTTGCTATTTTTGCCTGTGGAACGCAGGCTCACATTGCTTGGGGTACGACAGACTCAAGAAATCCCCGGCCTCAGCTTCCCAGGTAGCTGGGATTATAGGCGTGCACCACCACGCCCAGCTATTTTTTGGGACTAGGTCTCGCTATGTTGCCCTGAGCAGGACTCGAACTGCAATCCCTAGCTCCAGGCACTTCATAGGCTGAAGCTTACAGGCACGTGCCACCGTGCCTGGCTCCACCGTGCCTGGCTCCAACGGACTTGCTGAAGTGGAAATAGGCTCCACCCCAGATTCACTGAATCAGAACCTCCAGGGATACAGCCTACAAATCTGTTTTACAAGCTCTCCTGGTGATTTCCAAGGATGCTAAATTTTGAGTGTCACCGTGACTGGCAGTGTGATCCTTCTGTAAAGGTGGCAAACACACACAGCGGGACTGGGATGCAAGTAAGCTGGGGAAGAAGTACATGTCACAACACAAAGTAACCCACACTCACCAAGCGAAACTGGGAAAGCAAGCAATCAACCCTCCTTTACCAGAAACTGAGGAGAAACACAATGTAGTTTCTTCTCAGTCATTCACAGCAATTTTGGAGATAAGTAAAATGGCACATCAGAGGCAGGCTGAAAATACTAGCCCAGAAGGAAACATAACAGATATTATGTCCTCTCCCCAGCAACCTGAAACAGATAAGTGTTGCAATCTAGTTCTCTTAACGTGATCAAGTTCTTGTTTTCTATAGAAATCCAAGGATTTGATTTAGTTTCTTCTGCACATTGACATTGCTGTTTCTATCTTCTTGATTAGTTAGGAAATGAAGGTACTTTCTATATCACTAGCAAAAACAATTCAGCAGGATTCATTTCAATACACTGTGTTACCAAATAAAAGCCCAATTAATGAACAGCACCAGGGACAAGGGTTTGGCTTACTAAAAATGATTAGTATAAAATGAAATCTATCTCTGTAGCAAGCTACTTTTTAAATATACATTTAACTGCAGCCCAGGTCCCTTTCTTCTCTTGCTTCAAAATCAAATGTTCACCCACCCCAAGCAGCAAGATGAAGACCTTTAAGCAATTAATGAAAGAGAAAAAGACAGGGAGCATTAGGGAAAAGAGAAGAGAGACTTGAGCAACCATGCGGAAATACTCCATCCCCACGCCAAAAGAGGGAAGGTTATTTACGACAGCTGCAGTGAACATCAAATCCTAGGCTACTTCCCAGCAATACAGAGTCCTAGGCTACTTCCCAGCTACATAGATTTCCTCTTGCTTGCAGTTTGGTAACTCCAATATTCCTCCCTGTAGCCACCAACAAAGATGAGGGAGGAAGAAAGTCAAGGATCAAGTGGGTGATTTGGTTATTAGGTATGTTGGGTATATTTCACACTTTGCACAATACTAGGATACAAAGATCAGTAAATATCAAATGCTAAGAGCAATGATTCATCAAAGGCATGTACCTACTAGGCCTAGGGCATGGTAGAGCAGGAACCCCATCACTAAACTTCAGGTGTACTCTTCTTTTTAATATCATATCCTTTACCTATCAAAGAGGAGAAAGGGAATAAGATTTTTTTTAAAAAATGTCAAAGAAGAGCTCTCAGAAACAAAGTGAATTCCCAAATGTGGACCTGGGTGCCAAAAATCCCCATCAACCTTAAAGAGAAATAAAAGTTCAGTCATTTAATGACAGCACTCCAGCTGTCAACAGGGAAACCTAAACCATTATCAGTGAAGATTGGTGTTTTTTGGGGGTGTGAAAGTGAGAGCTGATGAAAGATGAAATGGTTTTTAATATAATCATATAGGAAGTTTCTATAGGAATAAAGTCCAGATACCCTCATTTCCCCCCTTACTTGCTATTAAACCACAAGGACCTGAGATTCTGGGCTTTCTGCAACAACCTGAGATAAAAACTCTAACCTGTGTCTGAATTTGGGGCTCTAAGAAAGAAATAAAAAGAGAGCTATGTATAGCTTATCTCAAAACCTCTCACACAGGGCCTGATAGGAGCATCATATAACAAACAACACAGGCAGACAAAGTGCACTGCCAGATGGGCAGGGATATGAGACAGGATAAAAAGTAGATCTCAGAGCCAAGGTATAAAAGTACTGAAAGCTGGATCTCAACTAATTTGGCCTATGCCTTCTATATTGCAGAATTACTTGTGCCACTTACTAAAGTCACAGAAGCTATCAAGTCATTTTTCAATTTCATTATTCAATGAAAAGTGTTCCAAGGGGCTTCCCAATTGATTGCTATTAGGAGCAAAAAAAATCAAACCCCTAAGAAGTTCCTGCTAGACCTGACTTTTGCTTAGCTTCTTGTCTCATAATCACTCTGTCCCTTTATGCTAAACCATTCTGTCATTCTATATTTATTCAATAAAAAAATACCAAATATTTATTCAAAGCTGTATGTTAGCACTATTGTATGTATTATGGACCCATACAGGACTGTCATGCCCAAAGAGGCAGGAGACAGCTGAAATGCCCAATGCTTTGCTAAGCAGGGTCCTGGTATAGGGTCATAAGCTCTTGGAGACTTTTTTTCTAATTCATTGAAAGAAGTCCTATGGCGTAAGAGAGGTCCTAGATACAACTAACCAGAAAAACAAAACAAAATAAAACCTGTACTTGCAGAGTGCAAATACCATTGTGGAAGAGACAAATGAAAGCAAAATAAATTATACAGTATGTGAGACAGTGATAAGTGTAAAGAAGATGATAAAATGGAAAAGGGGATATGAAGTTTGTGCAGGAATACAGTTTTAGAGTATTCATAGAATGACTCACTGAGAAGTGGCATTTCTATGTTTAAAATCTTATTAAATCCATTCTCCCCTTTAGGCCTTTGGATTTTCCCACTCTTCTAAAATTCCTCTTGCCACTTCCCTCCTCCATTTTTGTATAGTTAGCTTTCCATCTTTCAATCTCAGATGAATGTCCGAGATTTAAATGTCACCTCTTCAAAAGGTGACTATTCTCTGGCTATTCTAAGTGAAATAGGTATTCTTATCCCTAGGCATTCCAACCCAAATACTCAATTACATAGACAAATTTTAATTCTAGTCTATTTCCTGGCTTTCACCTCTAGCATTTACTTCTTCATCTGTAAAATGGATAGTACTACCCACTTATAGGACTGCTGTAGAGATTAATTAGGACTACTACCACAATAATGTAACAATAAAAATGGTAATAGCAACTACTACTTAACATAGCTCTCACCACATATCAGGCATTAGTCTATGTTCTATATTTATTAACCCATTTAATTCAATCAATTAATACATTTGAAGTGCTTAATGCTGTATTTAGTACAGAGTAAATAAATGCTGGTAGTTCTCATTATTACCATCATCAGTGGAAGTATTATAAGCTATTTTATCACTGCTGAACTTTCTACTCCACTCAAGTTCTAGGCCTCAAAGTTTCTTATTTTCCTTCTCAGAAGGAATTTAGTACCAGATATAACATTCACTCTATGTAATCTTTCATTCTTAGGATTGACATGGCCTTGAAAAAAGTCATAAGATGATCCTTACAAAGTATATGCTTTATAGATCTTTATAGGACACAGAACATTAGTGGATATCCAGATTAATCTCTCATTTTAATTTATGAAAAAATGAGGTTCAGAAAAAAGAAGGTATTTGCTGACTTAAGTAGTTGCTTATAGTTAGGTCAGAGTTAGTTACAGACCTGATATCAGAATCTAAATTCCTCACATCTTTTTTCTTTTTCAGACTATGTTGCCTGGGGTTGTCCCAAGCCCGTGGACTTAAGCAATCCCCAGCCTCAGCCTCTCAGGTAGCTGGGATTACAGGTGCCTGCCACCACACCCGGCTGCTTTTTCAAGACCAGGTCTCGCCTATGTTGCCCGGTGTAGTCTCGAACCAGCAAACAAGTGATCCCTGGCCTCTTGCCTCCCAGCACTTGGATTACAGGTGCATGCCACAATGCCTAGCAATTCCTCACCTCTTAATTCAACACTTTTCTTATTATTCCACAGAATCATCAAATAGCCACTTGCAAAATAAGGGATGAAATAGCTCACCACGGAGATTTCTCTTCAACCTGTTGTGATACTGTAATTCTAACAATGATGAAGCCAAGAAAGGGACATAGTCCAAAACATTCAATTTTGGGGTTTTAACACCAGATCCAAGTTTAGAAGGTAATGGGATTGAATCCAACATTACATAGTTGACTACTTAGGTGTAACATTCAAAAACTATACTGCAATAATCTCCTTTTTTGAGAGAATACATTTACCAGTGCAAAATTCTAAGAGTGAAATATAAATGTGAAGGCTGAATTCTAATAAATTTGGTTCTGCCTACGCGGAAAGAATAATAAATTAGGACAAAATTATATTTTGTCCATTATTTTTATGATTCAGACAAATTACCTTTTTTTTTAGCATCAGTTCCCACACATTGGTAATGGAGGACTAAAATGATTATTTCTGAGGTGCTTTTCAGCACCAACATTCTAAAATTTGAGGAAAATTTCCAAACAGAATATCATTTCAGGGTAAGATCTTTCTTTGGAGGGGGGGGTATTTAACAACAATAAAATTGTTGTTACCTGGCATAGTGTATGGCATAAAAAAAAAAGTTGTTGAATGAATATGTAAATGAACAAAGTAATTAACCATTCAGGTATGAGTTTTCCTCAAGCAGACCAAATGTGATCAAAGAGAATTTTTGTCAGCATAGAAGGAGCTTCTTGGAATTTTACACAACTAAAAAAATACAGAGAGAAGGCCAGGCATGGTGGCACAGGCCTGTAAGCGGCAGCCTAGGAAGCCACGGTGGGGACCAGGGATCATGGTTCCAGTCGAGCTCGGGGCAACATAGTGAGGCCTAGTTCCAAAAAAAATATAGCGGGGCATTGTAGTGCACGCCTGTAACCCCAGCTACCTGGGAAGCTGAGACTGTGGGTTGCTTGAGTCCGTGGTACCCCAGGCAACGAGAGCCTGCGGTTCTATGGGCAAAAGTAGCAAGACCTAGTCTCAAAAAAAAAAAAAAGAGAGTACCAGATAAACTGTGCACAAAAGTTAACTAATCTAGAAGGTAGATGTATACATTTCCTGTGACTGGAATAAATTAACACAATTTAGTTGTCTCAAATAAAATAAAGTTATTTTCAACGGTATGGAGTCCAAGATTATTTCACTGAAATTAAGTTGAGTCAAGTCTCTTTTGCAGCACTACGAGAAAATCTGTTCCTTGACCCTTTCAGTTTTTCGTGGTACCAACATCCTTGGCTTGTGGCACATCACTTCAATTTTCAAGGCCAACATCTTCAAATGTTCTCTGCTCTACCTTCACAGTTCTTTCTCTCCTATATATACAAGTGACCCTTGCCCTTCTCTTATAAGGATATACATATAAGAGTCTATCTAGATAGCCAAGGATGATCTCCCTATTCTTAATCATAGCTGTAGAGTCAATTTTCCATATAAAGTAACAGTAACAGGGATGAGGATGTAGATACCTCTGTGGGGGACCTTATTTTGAGCCTATCACAGAAAAATATAAAAAAAATGTTAATAGGGTAGTTAACTAGACTCTAAATAGATGTCTTAAAAATAGAACTTAGGAGAGGAGAAACATGGTTTGAAAGAAAAGAAAGAGAAAGGTGATTAAGGAAGAAGAGTAAGGTAGAAAAATGGTATGCCATAGGTAACAATAAAGACAGATATTCATAGGGAAGGGAAGGAGGTAGACTTAGACTAGAGTAGGAAGTTTCAGCAAGGGTATAATACAAAATAAACTTAGTTATATTGGAAAGATTTTTTTTTTGGCACAGGGCTGTGGTTGGTTACCAAATGTACTCAACGAATTGAGAGAGGCACTGTTGAGTATTTTAAATTTTAAGGAAATACAGTAAAATACTCGGTATCTATAGGACATCATAAGAACTCACAAGCTACACCAAACTCATCATACAACCTACAAGGCAATTCATAGTTTCAACTGATTAAATCACTCCATTCCTTTGAATGATACTTTAGCATTGCAAAATTGGCTTTCCAAAAGTTGTAGTAAGAAGAAAGTAAATGAAAATTAATGTAGAACTACTTGCTACCTTGCATCCCTGTGTCCCCAATCTCAGCTGGTCTGCTTAAGACTTCCTGATCACAAACCCCAGTTCCCCATGAGGTCCCTTTTCTGCTCCAACAAGATGAAAGACACTCATGAACCAGGAGAAACTTGCTAAACACAGGCATAAGCGTGCAGTGGTGGGAAAGCGTGCAGTGGTGCATCATCTGCTCAAAGAAAGATGATGATTCAATTGAACAGCTATGAGATGATAAAAAAACAAATTCAGTTCTCTTTTAAAGAGTTAGGGTTAAACAGTTTCTCTGGTATTTAAGAGGTAAATATGTCAAAAACTAAGACAATTATCCATTTTAATAACCCTCAAGTTCAGGTGTCTCCTACCATTGCCATGCTTAAAAAAAAAAAAAAAAAAGCAACGGACAGAAATACTACCCAGAGTCTTCAACCAGCTTGATTATAGTCAGTCTGGCTAGTTTAAGAAGACTGGCTGAAGCTCTGTCCAAGTAATCTGTGCATGAAAAAACACTATTTGCTACTGGCAAGGATCAAAATGAAGTTCCAGGTATCATGGAGATTTTGATAAAGCTTCCAAAAATGATGTAACTGAATTGAGTCAACTTCTGAAGATAAAATTTGAAAACATTATTAGGAGCTGCTACTTTGTATTATGACTACTCGTTAAAATTTTGTTCACAGATCTGGTAAAATCCAGACCGCTAATATTTTAAAACTTGACCTCTATGGACACTGCAGTTCTTTTCAGTTTTTGCTTATACACAATCAATGTTGTAACACATACATTTCCCCTGAGTCAATGAAAATGCCTTTCATAGAAATAAATATTTAAATGATAAAGGAAAGGAAAAGGTGTAATATGTGGTAGTATGATTATGGAAAATTATGGAATATAACAATCTATATACGTCTGAGTCAACTATGGCCACAAAGATTTACCTGAGAAACTAAGAATAATTGATATGTAGGCCTCCACCCCAAAAATTCTTTATGTTAAAACAGGGGTTAGGATTCTTAAAAGCTGACCAAATTAAGAATCACTGCTTCAAAAATTTCCAAATTCAAAACCATATGAATTTTGAATTCATATGCTGCTAGGTATGAGGTTCATGGCAAAGTGACAAGGAAAAATAAGGCCTGAGGGAATGTGGTGAAGAGCAGTAGGATTAATTGATGAAATATTTTGGTACACATGGATAATAGATGGCATTATGGAATTACTATGTAGTAATTATGGTATTCTGATTAAATAAACATCCTGAATTTCTTTGTGAAGCATATTGAAGTATTTAGGAGAGAGACATGTTTCAATCTACAAATTATTCAGAACAAACACACATATATATGTAAGATATATAAGGCAAAATAATTATAAAAACTGAATCTAGGTGGTAAGTGTTTTTTTACTTTTCTATATATTTTAACTTGTTCATTAAAAAAAAGACTGGGGAAAGGAAAATATAGACTTCATAATGGATGAAAAACTGTCTTAATATTTAAGATTGAATGCTAGGTTCTTTAAAGGAGGTACCAGTTTTATGCTATCCAATTTAAAGTTGCAATATTGTGGTTTACCGGAAATACATACATATATATTCACTTAAATGACCAAATTATATTTTCCATGTATATTTGGTCTTTATCCATAATTTCTAGCTCACAGCACCCCTTCATCCCACCAACCCTTGCAATTGCCTAAATGGTTTGAGTATTAGAAGTGTCTCTTACTAATAAGTGTGTGAAGGTTACCTTTTAGAAAACACTTGAGAATGTGGATTGGATGGCAGATCAACTGTCAATGGTCAAAGAGTTAATCAATCATACCTATGTAATCAAGTCTCCATAAAGCTCAGGAGCAGGGGCTTGAAACAACTTCTAGGTTGGTGATTGTATAAAGATTTAAGGAAGAATGTTATGACTGAAAAGGGCCTGCCTAGACTCTGTACTATTACTATACCTTGACCTATGCATCTCCTCTTCCATCTAATTGTTAGTTTTCCTGAGTTCTGTGAGCCATTCTAACAAATTAACTTTATCTTCAAGGAGGTGCCGGTGCCCTGGGAACCTCTGAATTATAGCCAGTTGGTCAAAAACACAGAAAATAATCTGGGTTTGAGATGGGTATCTTATGTCTGAGGAGCATGGGAACCTCTAGTCTGTAGCTGATTGGTCAAAAACCTAGAGTTTGAGGTTGGCATCTGAAAGGAAGTCTTGAGAGACTGAGTCTTCACCTGTGGAATCTGGTGCCTTTGCTTGGTAGAGTGTTGTCAGAACTGAGTTGAATTCTTGGACACCTTACTGGTATCTGTGAGTTGCTTGTTGGTATAAGGAAGCCTCAGTACCCACACCATCTTGAAAACTGTACTGGCAGGACACATCAGCTCAGTAAAAAATATAACATCAAAGTCTGCTTTAGGAAAGAGCACAAGAGAATAAATACAGCGATGGTTCACAGGTGGTATGGTGGTGGGAGAACTAGGGGTCCTATGCTTGAAGGGAGAAATCACTGACTGCACAAAAATGAACAATGAAAAAATTTTAAAAGCCTACTTTAAAAATCTTTCAGTCTGATTATATTCTTTCTTAAATCTACCTACCCAATCTTTTTTAGACACTTTATTTCTTTGTAACTGCATGATCTATGAAGCAAGTTCTCCAGAATTTATGATGTTTCTTTCTTTCTGGGAATCAAATTTCCCAAAGCTTACCACCAAAGGCTATCAACAGTTTCAGGCTACCTACCACAACACATTTCTCACTTCTGAGAAATAATACCCTTCCCATTTCTTCTCTATCTGTTTCCTTTACTTACATTTTAAACTCTGGGTCAACTGAATAAATCCTAATTAAATATGTTTAGTTAACTGGACTTTTAAGAAATGGTTAGAATTTCTTGTTCTTAGTAGTCTGTTCAAATCACTTCATGGTCACTTACTCTGATACAGACCACATACATACCTATTCTTATGTACCCATGTATATAGTCCTGTTTAAAGTTCCTACAACACCAAGTCCATTTTTCACGTAGTTCAAATGTAGGCCACTGACTAGTCATCTGTACTTGCTTCTCCATGGCTACTCTAGGAGATGACTTAAAGTAAAATATATCAATAAAAGAGTACCTAAATGAATATACAGTTGAATGTCAAGTGGGTAGTTATTGCTTTCTCTAAAACTCATGGGGAATTTAAGTGACACAAATAAGAAACTTAATTTGATATTAAGGATCCTTGTTATTCTTTTTTCTTTTTTCTTTTTTTTTTTTTTGAGACCAGGTCTCACTATTTTTGCCTGTGGAACCACTGACTCAAGCAATCCCCAGCCTCAGCTTCCTAGGTAGCTGGGATTACAGGTGTGCACCACCACACCCAGTTATTTTTTGGGACTAGGTCTTGCTGTGTCTTCAGCCTTGCTTCATAGGCTGAAGCTTACAGGCACGAGCCACCGCGCCTGGTTTCTTATTATTCTTGTATCCTTCCTATGCTGATTTTCTTAAAATGATCAGAATCACTGTGGCAGTGACGACTTCAAATGTCCTTACCAAACTTAATTTCCTGATTTTCCATTTTTTTTCCATTCAGTGCTTCTAAAATTAAAGACAGCAAATTACTTACAAAAATGCATACGTAACTTAGTTTGTATTCCTAGTAGCCAAAGCAGGCATTAAATGTAGATAGGAAGCAATTTTATAAATTTTCAACAAAGAAATTACATTATCCATGTAAAGGGACAAGCCCTTGCAGACTGATAAAACGAAATTAAGTTGGATATCCTCTAAGCCAACTATTAGTAGATATGTTTAGTGAGCAATATCTATCAGTGGATATGCTAATGGATTAATGACAATATGGTCATTCACTGTAATCTAAGCGAATTGTAGAAAGTGTGGAATTTGACATGCTCTTATGTACAGTCAGTTTAATTAAACTCAGATAACAGATTAAAAAAGCCTACTGTTTTTGCCAGGTGTGGTGGTATGTGCTTGTAATCCCAGCACTGGAGACTGAGGCCAGGGATCACTTGAGACCGTGTTTTCAAGACCACCCCGGGCAACAGAGTGAGATCTAGTCTCTAAAAAATAGCCAGGTGTGATGGTGCGTGCCTGTAATTCCAGCTACTTGGGAGGTTGAAGCTAGGGATCACTTGAGTCCATGGGTACCTGGGGCAACATAGCAAGACCTGGTCTCAAATAAAGAAATAAATATGCCACACTGAAATGAATAAACTTCTATTTGCTCTACAAAACATAAAGACCCTGGTTTCCCTTAAACATGACAAAATACCACAGAAAATCCTTTTCTAAGTAGGAGGCATATATCTTTATGTCTGAAAATGAAACAAAATGCTTTTTATTTGAAGTACGGTTAAAAATAGTAAGTCAAAGTAAATAAACCTTCACTGTTTGCTCTCAACATCTAAATATTAGCCTCTTATTTACACCATCATCCCAACTTGAATAACATAAGAGCAGAGAAGCAGTGACACAACACAGTTTACTTACAGTTCCTCTTATGTGATTCTCTTGTGTTGCAGTGGATTTCATAACAATCAGCTTCCTTGACTACAATGGCTCTTTCCTTGAACCACTTAGGTAATTATTGTGACTATCACTCATTTAAGCTTTTACATTGTTTGGTATTATTAGTTACCTTCTTAATCCTTTTCATAAATATAGGTCAACCTGTACACTTTCCTCTCTTTCCCACCTCAAATTAGATAATCAGACTTCAAAAGTAACCTCACCTCTTCCTTTGCATAGTAAGTACTCTCTCATTCCTAATCAATCACATGTAAGCACAGATGGATGCAACTGATGGATGGACATACACACAGAGCAGCTGCAAATACTAGGACTAATTTTTTGCTAGCTTCTTTTTCTGAATTCCAAACAGTTTATGGTTAAATTGTGACAACCATGAGACTACTTTTTTAGAAAAAATGAAGGCTAGGTAGACCCTTGAGTTAAATTTGAGAAATTTAGTAGAATTAATTATATAATTATATAATTATCTCAGGTAGGACCTCCAAGAATGCGTGCGACTGCAGCACAGAGGGTTTATTAGTAACCCAGTGGGGTGTCATATTAGTGCCTCCATCATATTACATGATATAGACAGTGAAGCATTGTGATACCATCATCAACTTTGAAGTCATACACAGATCTAAGTGATAAGTCAACTTCCTTCTTTCTAGTTGTGCTATCTTCACAAAGCGAACGTTTTTAGTGCAGTTTCTTTAAATATAAAATAAGCAGTTACCTCACATTTATCAAGGTTTTCCGATTATCAAGATAAATTGTTTCCTAGCATAGTCTACTTTGAAGTACTCAAAATAAATGATTGCTATTATTAATTACAATGATTTTTAGTGAACAGATTTTACATTTATTTGGAAACCAACATTCATCAATATCTCTGGTACTGTGCCAAACAGAGAGAGGCATGTATTTAAGAGAAGGAAAAATGGAACAAGCAGAATGAAAAAAAAAAATGAACTGAAATTATTAGGTTTTATACAAGGATGTGGGTTTTATCTTCAGAAATGTACAAGAAATGGAGACTTGTAAAAAAAAAACAGATGATTCAGCTATCAGATGTTACATTATTAAATGCATTATCAAAATTTTATAGGCAACAGGAGATACACCTTTATCTCAAAGAAACTTAATCACACCTATTCTTAAAGTCACTTAACAAAATATACCCACTGAAGCCTGCTCTGAAAAAACAACTGAGTAACTTTAATAGACACAATACCAAGCACAATGACTACTAGTTCTTGGTACTCAGAAGAGAGGAAATATGTTAATATTTGCTCTGCTGCCCAGGATAGTATTTTTGGCCAGAAGGTCTTGGTAGGTACAAGTTTCACTCTAGACATGGGTTCTGATAGTCAGGAAAGAAAATGACTGAAAATCTGTTCTGTAAAAAGGAAATCAATACAGAAAACTTAGGTCTTGAGCAATCAAATCTTAACAAACAGCATTATGACTTTGCTGAAGCTAAGCTTATAGTTGGTTTGCTCTGTTAGAAATAAGACAATAAGAATGTAAGACAGCAGCATTCCAGCAAGCAGTGAAGAACAGGAAAGGACCAACCCTCAAAGATTTATCTAAAAGAAAAAGATTTACAAATAAGGAAACAAAAACAGTTTTTGAAGATGATTAAATGCTATTACAAAGATAAAGATATTGTCTGGAAGAACTGATGGCTGAATGAGTAAGCCAGGTATTCAGGAGGAACAATCAGGTTGAAGGCTAAGTATAAAAACTGGGAGGCAAGACTAAATAGAAGATTTGTGATGAATGGGCATTAGGGGTAAAATAGTCATGATCAAATATGTAGGTCTGTTTAGCCTTGGAAATGTTGGGTCTGATTTTACCCTCATTTTGGTGAGTAATTAGAGGGCTTTAATGTAGAGAAATTAGTGACATTGTGTAAAGAGCTGGGGGGTGGGGCACAAGGAAGGACAATGAAAGAGACTGACACCGACTGCCAAAGAGGCTGGGACTGAATGAAAGTATGAATCATCCAGCCACTTTATTATTATCTCCCACAAGTCCTTTTATAGGTTTCAGACAAGGGAAAGAAGTAGCTCAGGCAAAATTAGATTAGGTAAAACATTAGTTTCTGTGGGATACCTGGGGGCAGGGGATTCACTTATTAACTTGCAGTAATTTCCTAAAGAAGGTAGATACTGGAGGAAGGGAGACACTGCTTCTGCCCACCAGAGGTGAATCATGCAATTCTGTCTTCAGTGTTCTGAAGACAGGTAAGAGTGGAATGAAGTTTTCTTCATTCCTAGTATGAGTCCTGGCGGGTTAGCTCGCAGCCTCTGGGAGAATTGAGAGTAAGACCAAAATCTATAGATGCTATTTTAAGTTCCTAAGTTCATACAAAGCTGACAAATCTCTCCAAGTTCATGAAAAACATACAGAGTAAGTTTTATCGCTTAAATTAAAATACAAATTCTATGGATTCCAGTAAGTTATTTACTATCCATATGTCATAGTTTCCACACTAGGACAGCTCACAGGTTTGGTTGTGTTTATATTTAGTTTTTCTTGCTTTATACTGAACTGTACGCTGTGTCTAAAGAACAGAAACTGAGGTTGAAAATAATTATGTCAAAAATGAACATACCAGCTGGGTGCAGTGGAGCATGCCTTTAATCCCAGCCTAGGACAGGAGGCTGAGACTGGGAATTGCTTGAATCTGCAGGTTTGAGACCCGCCAGGGGAAACATAGCAGACCTAGTCTCAGAAAATAGCTGGGTATGGTGGTGTGTGCCTGTAATTCCAGTTACCTCGTAGGCTGAGGCTGGGGATCGCTTGAGTCTGGGGTACCCCAGGCAATGAGAATCTGCCGTTCTCCAGGCAACATAGCAAGACCTAGTCTCTGAAAAAAAAATTAACATATCTGGGCAGGGGATCAAAGTCAATCCAGTAAGTAGGTGAAATGGGTTTGGGTTTTATTGTTTCTTCAGTTAGTTTCAGTGCATCACAACCTTCCAATTCTTCCAGTGTTGAACAAACAATATTCTATATTTTAATGTGAGGAGAAGCGAGCTAGAGCATTTTCTCAGAATTCTTGCTCCATCCTCAGTTTTCAGTAGGTTTTATATACATACTCTTGCCCATTCCCAGTGATATAGGCTATTATTTACTATTTGGTGAAACAACAGAACCTTTTGTTTCAGGTGTAGTCTTAGGCAGACCCTGTGAACCTGAACTTCAGAGGTAAAGCTTATCTAGTATGAGAAAATCTGTTTCCTATTCAGCACAAAATCTATATAGTTAAAGCAGGTTTCCTGTAACCTTTCTATCATGGTAATCAGTAGGGGTAGAGAAATAAGAGGGATTGTGGAATTGTTGTTTTATGGATTCAGTTTTGCAAAATTAAAAGAGTTCTAGAGATTGGTACGTTCAACAATGTGAACGTACTTAATACACTTGTTTAACAATCTGAATGTACTTAGTACACTTAATATACTTTAAAATGTAAGATCAGTAAATTTTATATGTTTCAAAGGAAGGAGGAATATAGTCTCTGGACCCAGATTATGGAGGCTCTGAACACTGGCTTCTAGCTATATGACCTTGGGCAAACTACTTACCTCTCTATGCCATATTTCCTCAATTATAAGTGGGATGACACTAATAAAACCTGTTTCATTAAATTGTGATTAGTCAGTACAAGTGGCACAACTCAATTCCAGAACACAGTGATCACTATTTTTCAATGTTATTATTAGACTCACTATTTTGAAAATTTAGTATGGTCTAGATCTACAGGCAAAATTGAGCTTCCCTTATGTAAAACTGAATAAAGCAATTTATGTGCTGTACTTTGGGGTTTTCAGATAAACTCGATATAAAGCAGCACCACTACTTACACAAACTGAGAACAGATTTCCATGTCTTATTTTTTCCAAAGGTTACATTTATAAATTTGAATATTTCACCTCAAGTAGTGTTAGTAAATACAGAGAAAATAATGTTCAAAAGATTTCTCTTCAGAGATTCTAACCTGTACTATTAACTGTGCACATATACCAATGTCTATTGATTCATCAATCTGTAATGAAAAGCATTTTTTTTAAATAGCCGTCTGGTGTGGTAGTATTGCCATAGAATCTGATTTTTTTGTTAAAAAGTCTACAAGTAAAATTACTCAAAAATGAGTTTTCATTTTCTTTGCTTCTTCAAATATGAAATTGACCAAGATGGCAAAATGAACAATTCTGCAATTATGTAAGGCCAAAAGCCCCTTTTTCCTATTTCGTTTGTGAATACTGAAAAAATATTTTTACCTGTGAAATGAATCATTTTGTGATGAAGGATATGTGCAATTTTCTTGGGATCATTTTTTTTCTTTTTTTTTTTTGACACTAGGTCTCACTATGTTGCCGGGGGTAGTCCTGATCCCATATTGGCTCTGGGATCCTGTGGACTCAAGTGATCCCTACCCTCAGCCTCCCAGGTAGCTAGGATTACAAGCACGTGGTGCCACCACACCCAGCTATATTTTTTGAGACAAGGTCCTGCTATGTTGCCTGGGGCGGGTCTCGAACCTGCAGACTCAAGCGATTCTTAGTCTCAGCCTCCCTTTCTAGGCTGGGATTAAAGGAACGTACCATCACACCCAGTCCTTTCTTGGGATCATTTCTTCCCAAAACTCTTCCTTGTAAATAAGACAAAATGGGGAAGAAAATCACTGGGGAATATATATTTAAACTTGAGATTATTCTCATCAAAAGCTTGTCATTGACTGAAAAATTATCAATTATTCTTTTTTTCTTACAATCTGGTTTGTGAGGTGAATTTGATGACCTTCCAGCTTTTGTTTTTTTTTTTTGTTTGTTTGTTTTTTGACTAGGTCTCGTTATTTTTGCCTGTGGAACCACAGGCTCTCGTTACCCGGGGTACCCCAGACTCAAGCAATCCCCAGCCTCAGCTTCCCAGGTAGCTGGGATTACAGGTGCACGCCATGCCCCGATATTTTTTTGGAACTAGGTCTTGCTACGGGCCCCAGGCGGGACTCGAACCGCAATCCCTAGCCCCTGCCGCTTCATAGGCTGAAGCTTACAGGCACAAGCCACCGTGCCCGGCTGACCTTCCAGCTTTAATTAAATAGTCCAGAAAGTCTTAAAAAAAAGCAGTTTCCGTGCAACATAATCCCTTTTTACCCCTGCTGCATTTTTCTCCAAAGCTCTGTTCACAGATAAACTGACTTCAACATTAATTATGTATTTTTCCCACTAAGATATTACCAAAACAGTAATTTTGATAGTTTTGTTTACCACTACTTGGTGCCTGAGTACCAGTGAACAAATACCAAAACAATATCTGGAACCTAATGGGCAATCATATGCCCAATGAACTAATAAAATGTATCTACAAATGGTCAGAGGTATTATAAATACTCTTCTAATGTAACCTGGGTTTAGGCATGCTTCTTTAGGGTAAATTTTATTGTTTTTAGAGTACATAGAGCCCAATTCAAAAATTTTCAGATGTCCAGAGGACAAAACAGCCTTATTTATCATCTGTCATGCAATTATATATATCTATTATGTAACTATATTCATATACTTTATGCAAAGTTCTCACTTCAATTATGTTACCTTAACTTGCATGAAGAGACCTATACAAATATGGCTTTCAAATATGCAGAAAACTAAACAAACCAAAAATCTAGACAATGTGTATCTATCCTTGCTGCCTAAACTTCAGTAAAATAAGTGCAATATCAACACTATGAATGTCTATGTAGAAAATATTAGAAAATCTAAAACAAAAGAAAAACACAAAACAAAACTGTTAGAAGTAACAACTAGGTAACTGATATATATATAGACATATATAAAAGTCAACTACATTCAATATACTAGCAACAAAAAATGAGTTTTTTTAAATGACCCAGTAATGTTACTCTTAGGTACTTATTAAAAAAAAATGAAATTCTACATCCAGAAACATATTGTATAACATGAAAATTCAGCCGAGCACGGTGGCGCATGTCTGTAAGCGGTAGCTTATGGAGTCATGGTTGGGTCCAGGGATTGTGGTTCGAGTCCTGCCCAGGGCAACACAGAGAAACCTAGTTCCAAAAAAATAACTGGGCTTTGAGGCGCGCGCCTATAATCCTAACTACCTGGGAAGCTGAGGCCCTGGGGATTGCTTGAGTCCGTGGTACCACAGGCAATGTGAACCTATGGTTCCACAGGCAAAAATAGCGAGATCTAGTCTCAAAAAAACAAACAAAAAAACCCAAAAAACAGGAAAATTCACAGTTTACTTATAAAAGTGCCAAACTGGAACATTCCTTTCAACTGGTAAAGGAACAAACTGTGATATAGCCATACAATGAATTAGTCATAAAGCAACAAAAAGAAACTAACACATATAACATGGACAATTTTCCAAAATGTTAGGAGATAAATAAGTTAAATACATAGAGCATACATACTGATTTCTTCTATACAAAATCTTAAAACAGGCAAAACTAATCTATAGTGCTAGACATACGATTAGTCCTTGGTTTCAGTGAGGGTGGGGTTAGGATTCTGATTGCTCAGCACAGGAACACAAAGGAACATCATGGGCGGAAGGAAATGTTTTATATTTGGTTTGTCAATGTAAATTGATGTTTTTGACTAAAGTCACCAATCTGTACAATCTGTGTGACTTTTTTGTACAGAGAGCATACATTTTTTAGAATCATATGGATCCTCTTACTATAAGAACTCTTTCCTTTTATGAAACACATCTGGTTGCAAAAGAAAGGGCTAAAATATATCCAGAAGAGACACACTAAACTTTCAAGAAATAAGTGGGTTTCTAATCCCATTCAATCCTCATTTAATCTCTTGTAAATGTGAATAAGGAGCCAGCAACTACAGGTACATACAGCTGTGATCAACGTTTAGAAGCCACCTTGAAATTTGCAGTGCAATATTTGATGGGCCAAGAGTAGAGGAGAAAGCCCTGCTTTGTGCTTTCTGGTGGCTGAAAACCAAATGCCCTTTAATAACCAATGTAAATGGTTTAAATGCTAAACGGGTAAGAAGGGGTTTGTTTGTTGACAGTTTAGAGAATTTTAAGAAAGGATTAGTGCTGGCTGTACTACTGAGAAAACTGGGACAAGTCTGACAGGGATCCACAGCCTGTGGAAAAGGGGTTCAGATGAACCTATAGAAGAAACCAAGTCTTGGCTGGGTGTGGTGGAGCATGCCTGTAAGCGGCAGCCTAGGAAGCCGCGGCAGGGGCCAGGGATTGCGGTTCGAGTCCAGCCTGGAGCATGCAGCGAGACCTAGCTCCAAGAAAATATAGCTGGGTATGGTGGTGCGTGCCTGTAATCCCAGCTGCCTGGGAAGCTGAGGCTGGGGATTGCTTGAGTCTGTGGTACCCCGGGGCAACGTGAGCCTGCAGTTCCACAGGCAAAAATAGTGAGACCTAGTTTCCAAAAAAAAAAAAAAAAAAAAGAAGAAGAAGAAACCAAGTCTTCACTATAAGCAAAAAAATAATGCTGCCTGCTGTTTCAACACTAAGGAAGGAAACAGCCTGAAAAAAGAACTTCCAACCTCAGCATCATTTGTCTGGTGGACAAAAATTACCTTAACCTTTCTGCATGAATCTCATTACCAAAAAATGGTTATGTGTATAAACATATCAAATTATATTCTACTAAGCTGAAAAAGTCTTTTGAGAAATTCTTTGATTTTGCTGGACCTTAGTTCTAATGATCATTACATGAAATAAATAATCCAGAGTGTAAGTTGAAAAACTTTTTGTTCCATTCATTCAAAATTTTCATGGCTAACATGAATGATACTCAATCAATAACCATTTGTGGGCATCTATTTGTTACCAGGAACTGTTCTGTGTAAGATGCGCCTAAAATGAAGATGACATAACACTTGCCTTGAAAAGATTTTACAATCTAGGTAGAAAAAAATAATCAGATTACACAGTATGATGTTATGACACCAGTACACATGAGGTCTTGGAACAAGGACTTCACAGAGCAAAACTACTGATTCCTGAAGTAGAGTAGAGCTTGAAGTTATTTGATCAAAAATAGCAGGAGAAAAAGCATCAACAAAGATAGGATAATATGAAACAACAGAAAGTTGTGAAACCCTGTGGCAGGCCTAGGGAACTACAAGTACTTGTTATGACTGAAATAAAAGAGTTGTAGAAGATGATGCTAGAAAAAAACATATTGAAGTGAGTTTTGAAGGGTTGTGTCTTAAAACTAAGGCACTGAAATTTAACCCAGACTATAACAGGAAATAAAAAATTACTTAAAATCTTTATTTTTTCCCCCTTCCCCCTTTACAATCTTTTTTAAATACTGTGATATCAGTGGTAAGGTACAACTATGCAGAGGGAGTTGGAAAATGGAAAAAAAAGAAAAAGAAAGTTGTGGCAGAGAAGACTGAGGATGTTTTAAAGAGGAATCATCCACAGGAGTCATGATGGCTACATAAATGATCTAGAACAGTTCTCTGTTCAGCCTCACCAAATGAGTGAATGGAGCAATAAGCATCACCAAAATATGAACTATCAAAAGGAAGTCAGATTAAGGAAGATAAGAATCAATCTAAACATGCTGATTAAAGTATAATGATCACTGAACCGTAGTGTATCTTGAACCCTGAAAAGTGATTATATTCAAATCCTGTTTCAATATTATAGGAAGCTTCATTTCATGATGGTAGAAAAGAAAAGAGTGAAATATTAAGTCAGGAAGGGAATTTCAAGGGAAAAGTAGTCAGAATCTCACAACAGGATCTGAGAAGAAGCTGTCATTTATATCTCCCCCTTACACAACAACTACTTGCAAAGTTATTCAGATAAGTGAAGGCAAATTATATTTTTCATTTTGCCCAAGAGGCATACAAATGTTGCAAGATAAATTAAAAGTTTGAGAGAATCGGTTTTAGACCATTTTCTAAGTTTCCATACTCTCACACAACCTAGAAAATTACTAGGGAGTAGGGTTCTGGATTCACTTTTCTCAGAAGGACCCACTTCAACTAAAGAGAATTAAAATTTCACTGTAGTAAATAGTAGGAAACAAAGATTAAGGGATTCCATCTGTAACATAACCTTATAGATTCCATCTGTAACCTTTCCATAAAATCAGCTATAATCCCAGTGAAGATCACTTGCAATATTCAACTCTGCCAATTAGTCTCCTTCCAAGGATATGAAATTCTTTTCCACTTTCTTTTATATCCTATTTGGTATAGTAGTAGAGTGAATTAAAATGGGTTTTGCTTTGGTGCTAGACTCAGGAGTTCTTTAATGTGTATGTGAAAAAAAAACACACCTGTTTTCATAAATATTAATAGCTTATTCTGGACTAGTAAATACAAAGTCATCAACAACTGATTAAAAAGAAAAGAGGTAGTTAGTATTAATGTTCCATTCTTTAGAGTCTCCTCTTTGACCAGCCCTTCCTCTCCTCTGCCTTCAAATTCTCACACTATGCTATGAACAATCCCTGAAAATATCTCAGGCAGAAGCAATCAGTCACAAAACGCCCACATAGGAAAAACAAATGTTACTCTTAGTCAGCATGCCATACAAAATGCTACCCAGGTTAGCAGGAATATTTAATAAATGAAACCAAGTACTCAATTTTAAATAATCACAAGGCGGGGGGGGGGGGCACACTCTGAAAACCACTGATCAAAGCTAATAGAAAGGAGACCAGTGAGATTTTTTTTTACTACAGTAAAATTTGGTTTTTTGTTTTGTTTTTGAGACTAGGTCTCTCTATTTTTGCCTGTGGAACCGCAGGCTCACATTGCCTGGGGTACCACAGACTCAAGCAATCCCCAGCCTCAGCTTCCCAGGTAGCTGGGATTTCAGGCGCACGCCACCATGCCCAACTATTTTTTTGGAACTAGGTCTCCCTACGGGCCCCAGGCGGGACTCGAACCACCATCCCTAGCCCTGACTGCTTCATCGGCTGAAGCTTACAGGCACGAGCCACCATGCCCGGCCTACTATAGTAAAATTTGAATCATATCAGCTGGGCGTTGTGGCACGTGCCTGGAGTCCAAGCACTGGGAGGCAAGAGGCCTGGGATCGCTTGAGTTCTTGGGTTTAAGACTACCCCAGGCAACATAGCAAGACCTGGTCTTGAAAAAGCAGCCAGGCGCGACGGCCTGTGCCTATAATCCCAGCTACCTGGGAGGCTGAGGCTGGGGGAATCACTTGAGTCCGCATGACACAGGACTACCCTGGGCAACATAGTGAGAACTAGTCTCAAAAAAATTTTTTTTTTGAATCATCAGATATAAACTTTTAAGGAAAAGAATTGGGTCCTTCTTAGAAAGATGAATCCAGAACGTACTGCCTCATAACATTCATTCTAGTGGATCTTGGTTTTTGATATCTAGAGTTGTATATTTCTAAAAAACATTTTCTCTCAGTGTCCAATGTGGCTATATGTATTAATAAAACCTCTTTCTTCTTTAAAATTGAGGTTGATTAATCAGAAAACTTTAGATACATTTTTTGGACCTAGCTCTCAGTGTTTCCGAGAGGCTTACTTACATTATTTTCAAAGAAAGTCTTTGGAAATTATTTCAAAGAAAGAGAAAAGAGGTGAAACAAAAATCCAGACCAATGACTCACAACCCAAGAGTACAGTATTTAAGATACAGCAGAAACTAGACAAGGCATTAAAGAATAACCTAAAGACATGACCTCTGGAGCTGGGAAGTTCTAACGTCTTCTATATTCCTTCACCACATAAATCAAAATAGTAAAAAGCTTGATAGACTCTCCCATGTAGAAGAATGTCAAATAATTTATGTAGTTACTCTGACTGTAAAGAGGGAGAATTCTTCATTCACACTGTTTCAGTCAGGTGATCAAAGTCAACATCAGCAATGATAATTCATCAAATAGTATGTATCTTTCATGTAAGGGATGAAAATAGCACTTTACAGACCTTCTAACACTCCAATGGTAATGAAAATATCAGAAAGATACCAAATGAAAAGCAGCCTACAAAATATCTACTGGTATGCCTCAAAACCATCAAGGTTATTAAAACAAGGAAAAGTCTGAGAAACTGTCCCAGTCAAGAGAAACCTGAGCATACTTGATAACTATTTATAATGTGGTCTCCTAGATAAGATTCTAGAATATAAAAAGGACATCTGACATAATTAAGGAAATCTGAATACAGAGTAGACGTTAATATTAATGTCTCAGTATTGGTTGAGTAATAGTAACAGATGTACCATAGTAATTAATAAGATGTTAACAACAGGGGAATCATGAATTCTCTTTTATTTTCTTTTTGAGGCTAGGTCTGGCTTTGTTGCCAGGGGAACTGCAGACTCTCGTTGCCCGGGGTACCCTGGACTCAAGTGATCTCCAGTTTCAGCCTCCCAGGAAGCTAGGATTACAGGTGCGCAACACCCTGTCCAGCTATTTTTTGAGACTGGGTCTCTCTATGTTTCCCAGGGCGGGTCTTGAACCAGCAGACTCAAGCTATTCCCAGTCTCAGCCTCCTGTCCTGGGCTTGGATTAAGGCTGCACACCACCATGGCTGGTGGAATCATGAATTCTACAGTATTGTCTCAAAATTTCTATAAGTCTAAAACTGTTTCAAAACAAAGTATTTAAAAAAGCCTTAATCCCCCACCTTCTTTCAAAGAGTAAAGAAATAATTAAACTGAAAAAAATTATGGAGTCAATTACATGCCAGACACTGGCGATGTTGCCGTAAGAGACCCATCCTTGACAATAGTTCATAGACAGAGATGGGGAACACAAGGGAAAGTACAGAGTCAGTTATGAAAACAAATGATTGATACAATAAATTCTGCAAAATACTCATGGATGCAGAGAAAAAGGATACTTGTTCTCAACTTATTTCTTTCTTTCTTTTTTTTTTTTTTTTTTTGAGACTAGGTATTGATATTTTTGCCCGTGAAAACGCAGGCTCACGTTGCCCAGGGTACCACAGACTCAAGTAATCCCCAGCCTCAGCTTCCCAGGTAGCTGAGATTACAGGCGCGTGTCACCACGCCCAACTATTTTTTTGGGACTAGGTCTTGTTACGTGCCCCTAGTGGGACTTGAACGGCGATCCTGGTCCCAGCCATGGCTTTCCTAGGCTGCCACCTTCAGGCATGTGCCACCATGCCCTTCAACCTATTTCTTGGAAAAAACTGGCCTCAAATAATCTTTACTTTTTCTGGACAAAGTCAGTTATGAAATATTTATTTACAAAATAAAGTTAGCAGAAGGTTTAATGTTTTCCACAAGGCTTAGGATACCTGTGGTTATAATGGACAAAGATTAGCAAGAAGATATCAAATGTTAGGGGGGAAAAAAAGCTCAATTTCTCTGCCCCTTTTAAAAAATACCGATAAATTTCGTGGGATTTGAAAACAGGAAATTCCACAAAAATGAGTATCTACCTATTCTTTCACAGGCAGACCTGTAATAGTTCCTTCCAGTACGTAGTCACAAGAATTACTAATAGTGAAAGGACACACTTTTCTGGTCTACTTAAAAATATAATCCTAAAATCTTCCATTTCTTTTGCTAACATCTCCCTTCTTTTTTTACCTTTTCTTTTTCACCCTATGGAGTAAAGGTCATTTAAATATTATGTAAAGTCCTTAGTGACAATAATAATCTTTCCTGACTGACTTGCACCTTTTAAACATTTCTTCTTCCTAGTTAAATTCTACTCACTATTTGAGTTACACTTTCTCTACAAACCTGTTTCAAGTTCATTAGTCAGTGATTTTCCTTTCTTTTGTACCACTTGTAATCTGTTATTATAAGCTGTCACATTTCCGTGTAATATAGATAATCACATTTCATTAATTTTGCCTACCGAATAATATGAGCACTTCTTTAATACATGTTGTTTGTGGTTTCTACTCTCACAATTCAAATACTGTAGATTCAGGGTTGTGTACAGAAACTAACTGGTTGATTTTAGCAAAACATGAAAGATTAGTGGGTAACTCACAAAACTCCCAGGAGGTCTGTAGAATTAGGCTCACAAAACAAGCAGGCACAGGAAAAGGCTACACAATCAGAACTAATTAAAAAAAATCATGCCACATAATCAGTCTGGCAATGCTGCTACCGCCTCCACCACTACTATAAACAATTTTCACTGTCCCATGGATTCAGAGATTGACTGAAAAGATCAAGGATGATATATATTTGGATGGTGAAGCTTGGGTCAAGCAAGATCTTGAACCCTCAATTTTAAGAAATAATAAACATTTGTCATTTTCTGATTTTAGGGTAGACACTGGACTTGTATGGATGGTGATATCTGACCTTTCTTAGTAAATTAACGTGAACTGTCATATAGTTAAAGTAGCAACAGTTACATCCAAATAGAAGCATAAGGATAAATAACTAACAAAAACAGAAAAGATAGTTTAATAAAAAAATGCAGTAAGTCACAATATCATTTATCACTTTAAAAGATTTACATGTCAGACACTGAGGATATATACACAAAATAAGAGTCTAATAACTGAAAACTGAATATGATAATACATTAGAGGTGCCAAATATTGCTATGGGGAAAATCAATGGAAAAACATGAGGGTGGGTGTGGGTGGAACAACACAAAGTCAGAACAAACCTTTTTGCGCCGGGTCCTGCTAATCTTTCTGTATTGTTCCAATGTTAGTATATGTGCTGCTGAAGCAAATACAGAACAGACCTTTTTGAAAAAAAAAAAAAATGTAATCTTAAGGATTTTGAACGATAAACTGTATAGGAAAAAATAGATAGGGGAGAAAAAAAATTTTAAATAGTTGAAAAAAAAAAAAAAAACAGCTGCTGGGTGTGGTAGCATGCACCTGTAATCCAAGAGCTGGGAAGCTGAGACCCAGGATCGCTTGAGTCCGTGGGTTTGAGACTATTCAGGGCAACATAGCGAGATCTAGTCTCAGGAAAAAAAATAGTAAAAAATAAAATAAATTAAAAAACTAAAATACCTCCCTAATGCAAGATAACCCTAGTTCTTGTTCTGACTTCAACCACTTTCAAAACAGATGAAAATAAAAGTTCATATAAATGCATATCAAAGCCAAAAGAAAATGCCAGTCTAGTTGAATCTAATGGCATTTTTCTAAAAGCAAACAGAAAACTTGGGTGCAATAGATTGGGGAAAAAATGCACAAATTCTTCCCCTCCTTGAATCTACTCACAGTCCTTTCATCAAGATGTATAATTCTACTTCTTTCCTATTTGAATCTGAGTTGGACTTGTGACTTACTTTGGCCAGTACAAAGCAAAGGAGTACCAGCTTTCAGCTTGACTATCAAGAAGTCTCTGCATATACCCACATTTCATCTTGGGTACGGAGTCAACAATGTAAAGTGGCTTAGTTGTCTAGAAATTATAAGCCTAGTTTGGCTCAGATGAACAGGACCATGTAGCAGAACACAACCTAAACTGTTAATCCTTAGAATCAAAACTTCTAAGTAAAAAAGTGGTTGTTTTAAGGTTGCTGTATAGAATGTCTTCTATACAGCAAAAGCTAATATAATGAATAACTATGGTAATGGGTTTAGAGAATATGCAAACTTACTTGTTTGCAAAGGTGCATCTTCATCTTTATGGAATTTTTAAAGTACAGAATTAAAATTTTTCATATTTCCTCACTAGTATACTTTAGAAAATGCCCATAGCCCCTGCAACATTAAGCAAATAGGTAGATGTTTTTGAAAACTATAAATTAACAGGAAGAACAACTAAATAAACTGTAGTATATTCTCACAATGGACTACTTGTACAGAGCAATAAGAGTGAACAAACTACAATTACAAGTAATTATGTGTATGACAATCACAGGCTCAGTATATGACTCCCCATTTATACAAAAATTAAAAATGGGCAAAACTAAAGAATGCTGTCAGAAGTCAGTATAATGGTTAAGGGACTTGTGACTAGAAAGCAGTGCAAGGAAAGTTTCCAAGAGTGGGTAACATTCTTTTTCTTGACCTGGTTAGTAGTCATACAAGTCTGTTCAAATTGTGAAATATGACTAAACTATAAGCTTATAATTAATATATTTTCTATAGGTATAATAAATATATTTTAAAAGTATATATTCTATATACTTGATAATTATTACCTTTATTGATTTATAATTATACTGTTGTACTACTCCCAAGATGTTAGCAAAAACTTCATACACACAAAAATAGGAATAGTATGTATTGCTATTTTAACTAAGTCTATTAATCTTTCAGTTTAATACTTTTTTGTCAATGTATACAGCTATTTCATTTTTACTGTTAGTGTTCACCTTTTCCTACTATAAAAACACTGATAAAACTTAAAACAACTCTGGCAGAAAAAAAAATCAGGAAAATAGCAACAAGCATGGATTACATACATGTGTATATGACATCTCCTATAGCCTCACTGGAATCAGTCTTCTAGCCTTCTACCTGCTATTTTCCTGAAGCAGTTTGACACACAGGCTGGGGATTGGGATTCAGGCAGCTCATTTACAAATGAAAGTAATCTATCCTCTGAAAAATGAAAAATCTGAAATACAAAGAATCTAGCTAGAGTGCACCCAGACAGAGGATGAGAAAGACAGAAGAGATTAAAGAGGACAGTGACTGAAAAACCAAAACTAAAAATATAGGCAATCTCTTCTTGATGAGGGACTAGAGGGTGGGAGGGGATGGAGGCAGTAAGTTCTATTATTAGACCAAATTCAAAAGAATCAATTGCATTTGCACATTTCATTACACATATCAACTCAAATAATATTTTGAGTTTCATGTATTATCATTCCAAGGGTTACCCTTTAGTTTTTCTTCTTTAATTCCTCAAATATTATGTGAGTGAAGAAATGTGAGCGCATTTCTTCAGCACCTGCTTAAAACACCAGTATAGGTCAAACATAAAATAACATATTTTTCTACTGTTGCTACTTTTCTAGGGAAAAAGCAAATCACTAGGTCATATTTATGAGTTTCATAGGTTCCACTGGTTTTTTTGTGTGTTGAATGAGAACAGAAAACAATCTCTTCCTCTTTTAAGCCTAGAACTGACACAAGATTCTGGACTTGAGTAAATGAGGAGATACATCAAGTTCTTAGGTGATAAATCAGTATTATTTAATGACAATGCAATAATTTATTACATAGTTATAAAGACCATTTATCCATAAAATCAATGTTTCTATAAATTTGCTTATTCTGGGTACTTCACACAAACGGAATCAATATAAGGCCTTTTAGGACTGGCATCTTTTGCCTAGGAAAACAATTCAAGCTCAACTGATTTGGGGAAAAGTGATCTTTAAAGCTAGTCTAGGGAGAAGTATTATGAGAACAAACTGGCCCTGTTACAATAGCTTCCTACAAGGCACTGCTACAGAGCCTTGAAAGAGCTTTACAAAGGAGGAGGGATTAGTAGGCTCTGCTGCCTTCCAGGCCCAACTCTAGTCCCAGCAGGGCCCGGAGGAGAGAGCTGAAAATTCCCCCACTCCCCCCCACCCATGTCTGGGAGAAACCCCCAGCAGCCTCTGCTGCAGCTTAGACTGCTAGCAGGGGTACGGGCAGGGTACTTTCCATGCCACTGGGGTCTTGGGGTCTTAAGCTGGGGGACCTGGTCTCCTCCCTTATTTGGGGAGGAGGGAAGGCTAGGTAAAACCCTGGGGATCTGGAGCTGGGAGAGGGGATTTGTAGGCCCCACTTTTTAGGCCCAGCTGCAGGTGGGAGCTGAGGTCCTTTCAAACCATGTGGACCCTTGGAGAGGAGCTCCAGCTCACCCCCACCACAGCCTAGGCCGCTGGCAGGGGCGGGGGCAAGGCTGAGTCTTCCTATGCCACCATGACCTCAGAGTCTCAGGGACTCTGGGTCCAAGGATCTCAGGCTGGGGGAGGTGGCCTTGGCTAGGGGGCGGGGGATCCCCTGCCCCTCTGGTTTACTCCAACCTCAATAGACCTGCACTACGAATGAAGAAGCCAGTCTCTCCATCTGCAGATATAATGCTGAGGAAAGGAAGTTATAACAGCCCTGGATACTATCTCACCATCTGGATGGGACAAGCACTGTGTTGGGAACCACTGAGACAAGGTGAAACCAGTAACTGAGGTGACCTGTCACAGATTTCTACACACATTGTCTCTGGTACTGGGGAGTCAAACCCCCACAGTAACATGCAACGTGAAGGAGGCTCCCTCCTTTGCCAATCAATGGGGGAAGAAAGCCGCCACGAGTGGCTGTGGTCCCATGGTAGAACCAGTAACAAGAAAGAGAGGAGCTCAACCAACAACCTGGGGAAGTCAGCCCAGCAGCAAAAACCTCACTGCCATCAGCTAAGAGTTGAATTCCCAAACCCAGATACCCGAACTGTAAGACACAGAACCAGCAAAAAGTGACAGAAGGATCCTAAAGAAGCGTACCACAAACCTGCCCGACAACAGGTTTCCAATGTGCTCAGACTATCTGTCTTAGCTACTTCTGGAGATCTGAGCAGCCTCGTCTGCTGCTGTCCAAGAGTGCAAATCCGCACCCAGAAAAAAAGGAGTTCTAGAAAAAGAAAAGACCAGCAGGCCAAGCATGGACCAACAGCTTGAAGTGAAAGGGGTTGGAATGACCAGAGAGGGGAAAGGGGGAAGGGGGAGTTGGGGAATAAGGGGCACAATACAACCATGCAAACATAGCCAATATTGTACAACAATTATGAAATAAAATTTATAAAAAGGAGCTTCACATATATTAATCTATTTAATTCTCACAGTAAGTCTATAACGTAATACTGCAATTCTCGTTTTACATATGATACTGAGGTCTGGAGAATTTAAATAACTTGTACTAATTAATGGTGATGACAGCATTCAACTAACCTGAGTTAAGTTCTTAACCATCTTCCTATACTTCCTCTATATATTACAATCTCCAAAGTCCATCACAAATTATTTAGAAATGTTTTAACAGACTACAGCACTGACAAGAGAGTTCAGAAACAGACCCATATACATATATAATGACTTAGATTCTGTCAAAGATGGCAACTCAAATAAGTGAAAAACTATGAATAATATTCAGTAAATAATGAGAGGACAACTGACTCCCCAGTTGGGTTTAAAAAAAAAAAAAAAAAAAAGGGCCAGGCAAGGTGGTGCATGCCTGTAGGTGGCAGCCTAGGAAGCCATGCGGGGCAGGGGTGGGGCAGGGATCAGGGTTTGAGTCCTGCTCCGGGCAACACAGCAAGACCTAGTCCCAAAAATAGCTGGGCATGGTGGCGCGCACCTGTAATCCCAGCTACCTGGGAAGCTGAGGCTGGGGATTGCTTGAGTCTGTGGTACCCTGGGCAAAGTGAACCTGCAGTTCCATAGGCAAAAACAGCGAGACCTAGTCTCCCCCCCATCAAAAAAAAAAGGACTATTGAATTCCCATAGCACACCCAAACACCAAATGACTTAAAACCAAAATATTTAGAGTAAAACAAAAAATGCAGTTTAATACTTTTTATATCTTGAGGTGTTGAGGTTCTTTCAAAATTAGACATAAAATTCAGGAGTCATTAAAGATGATTGACAGATTTCATTAAATACAAACTTTTTAAAAGAACAAAACCATAAATTTAAAAGACAAACTTTGATTCTCTCATATATTATAATTCTTACCAAAATCCTAGCAAGGACTTTTGTAGATACAGATGAGCTAATTCTAAACTTTATATAGAAAGGTATTGATCAAAGAAAAACTAAATCTTGACAAATAAAAATGAGGAGTCACTATTAATTAAGGCTTGTAAAAAAGCAACAATAATCAATACAATATGGTACTGGCAGATGGATAGACAAACTGATCAATAGAGCAGAACAGAGAACCCAGATATAGAAATCCATATACAAGAATGCTCAGTGGTTATTTTTTTAAACAAAGCTACAATAGCAATTCCATGGAGAAAGGACAGATAGCCTTTCAACCAACAGCATGGACACAAAATAAACTCCAACCTAAATCCCACACTGCTATAAAATTAATTTAAAGTGGGTCACAGATTAAAGTATAAAACTATAAAGAAGCAAAGGAGAACATCTCAGGAAGTAAGGATTAAACAGAATTCTCAGGACTTGACACCAAAAACATCACTCATTTAAAGGAAAATCAAGTCATCGCCTCAATAGAACTAAAAATGTTCACTCTATGAATATTTATGTAAAGATGAAAAGATAAGCTACAAAGATTGGGAGAAAATATTTGTAACTATGGATCTCACAAAGAACTGAATCTAGAATATATAAAGAACTCTGAAATCAACAGCAAACAAGCAATTAGAAGACATTCAGAGACATTTCACTGGAAAGATATACATATTACAAAGGAGTACATGAACAGACCTTCGAACACTGTTAGTCATTTGGGAAATGCAAATAAAAAACCACAATGAGGTATCATTTCACAAGTATCAGAATGGCTAAAATAAAAAATAGTGACAACACTAAATATAGTATTGGTAAAAATACAAATACCATGAGGTTTATGTGAAGGGAAAAAAAAGCAAAGGAAATAGATATTTTATGTATTGCAGAAAAGAATTAGTGGTTTCTTCAAACACTAACCAAACAACTACCATAAGATCTAGCAACTGCAGTCCTAGGTACTTATCCCAGAGAAATACAAACTTAAATTTACACAAAAATTCTATGTAAATGTTCATAGTAATTTTCATAACAGCTCAAATGTCCTTGCTTGATTGGTTAAACTGTGGCACATACATGCCCTTATCATAAAAATTACAATAAAAAGGAATCAGCTATTGACACACATAACAACCTGGATGAATGTCCAGAGAAGCAAGCTGACTGAAAAAAACCAATCACAAATCACATACAATATGATTCCAGTTATGTGACTTTTTAATATGACAAAATTTTAGACACAGGGAACAGATTAGTGATTACTTGGAATTCACCAGAATACGGTGGGGGTAGGATGGTATGCAGAGAGAAATGTGATTATGGTATGAAAAGGCAACAACAAAGATGATCCCTACACTGATGGAACTGTTAATAATTTGGACAGTGGTAGAGGATAGACAAAGTACATGTCAAGATTGTACAAACCCAGGGTCAGGCACGTGGCACATGCCTTTAATCGCAGCCTATAGAGTGAGGCCGAGGGTTTGAGACTCACCTGGGGCAACATAACGAGACCTAGTCTCAAAAAATAGCTGGGCATGGTGGCGCATACCTGTAATACTAGCTACCTGGGAGACTGAGGCTGGGGGGGGGT
Organism: Uropsilus gracilis; assembly: GCA_004024945.1. NCBI lineage: Eukaryota > Metazoa > Chordata > Mammalia > Eulipotyphla > Talpidae > Uropsilus > Uropsilus gracilis. The sequence continues at coordinate 73,623 of PVHY01004499.1, forward strand.
CACTTGAGTCCGTGGTACCCCGGGCAATGTGAGCCTGCAGTTCCCTGGGCAACAAAGCGAGACCTAGTCTCAAAAAAAAGAAAAGAAAAAAAAAATTGTACAAACCCGGGCGCAGTGGTGGGCACCTGTAATCCCAGCTACCTGGAAGGCTGATGCTGGGGATCACTTGAGTCTGTGGGTTCTGGACTATCCCCGGCAACAAACTTAGACCTAGTCCCAGAAAAACAAAAAAGATTGTAGAAACCTAAATACATATATGGACATGTAAAACTGGGCAAATCTAAAAAAGGTTGGTGAATTATATCAATATTCATTACCTGGTTGTGACATATACTATAGTTTGGTAAAATGTCACTACTAGGGGAAAATGAGTTAAGTGTACAAGGATGTTTGATTTATTTCTCACAACTGCATTTGAATCTGAAATTATCTTAATAAAAATAAAACAGAAGACTAATGACAGTCAAGAAAATAGCTACAATACAGTAGACAAAAACAACACTAAAAGTACAATAAACAATTTTCTAAAAGGTTTAAATTCTAAGCTGGGTGTGGTGGTATGTGCCTGTTGTTCAACTGCTGGGAGGCAAGAGGCTTGAGTTCATGGGTTTGAGACTACCCCAGGCAATATAGTGAGACATGGTTCTCGAAAAAGCAGCGGGGCACCATGGTGAGCACCTGTAATCCCAGCTACCTGGGAGGCTGAGGGTGGGGATCACTTGAGTCAGCGGTACCCTGGGCAACTTGAGTGTGAGGTGCGCCAGGCAACATTGTAAGACCTAGCCTTTTTTTCCTTTTTTCTTTCTTTTTTTTGAGACTAGTTCTCGCTATTTTTGCCCGTGGAACCGCAGGCTCTCGTTGCCCGGAGTACCACAGACTCAAGCAATCCTCAGCCTCAGCTTCCCAGGTAGCTGGGATTACAGGCGCGTGCCACCACGCCCAGCTATTTTTTTGGAACTAGGTCTCGCTATGGGTCCCAGGCGGGACTCGACCCGCAATCCCTAGCCCCGGCTGCTTCAAAGGCTGAAGACCTTACTGGCACGAGCCACCATGCCTGGCCTGCAAGACCTAGTCTTAAAAAAAAAAAATTTAAATTCTTAATAAAGGTGCTAGACAGAAGAAGGAAAGTAACATTTTGAAATTTGGAAAGCAAATGAAGAAACGATAATCACTAAGGCCACATAGGAATGCTGAATATACAATCTCCAATAGGGAAAATTTCAAACCATACCAATCTCAATCTACCACAAAATGTTCCCGTCCATGCACACAAAGCTCTGGAGCTGGTGACAGCAAATAAACTCAAGTGGAGGAAATGATGATTTAAAATGAATGACTGAAATTGTAAGATATATTCTTCATTTCTCACTTGGATACCCTCTCTAATAGAGAGGTTTATTCTCAGGGGAATTCAGATAGACGACCTCTGAACCATGGGCGGACATGAGTACTATATCAAAAACAAGGCTATTTAAATACTCTGAATGCCCAAGATCTAACTAAAGCCCAGTTTTCTTTTTATCACTTGGTACAAAAAAGCCTGGCAGTCCTTATCTTCCAAGAATTTAGAAGATCCTTCTTCCAAAAAACTTGTTAAATACATAATAACTAATCCATGTTCATTGACTTATAATGGGGTTAATGTCCTGCCATAAATTTAAAATATCATAAATCAAAATGTATTTCAAACACTTCATCTACACCAAATTTAACAGCTCAATCTAGTCTACCTTAAATATACACAGAAAACTTACCTTACCTATAGTGGGACAAAAAAATCACTGAACACAAAACCCATTTTATAATAAAGTGCTGAAAATTTCATTAATCAATGCTGTACTGAAATTCAAAAACAATAGTTTTATGGGTTCTTGCCATTAACGTACACAGCTGAAGAACATACACTGAGCCTGAAAAATGTTTCAAGCACTAAGCTAAAATTAATTGCTAGTTGATGGGGATGCTACAGCAACAGGGTCATCTATGTCTCTCTCTTTTGAGGCTGGAGAATATTGTTGGTAGGGAGTTTTTTACCCTTGTGATCATGTGGTTGATCAGGAACTGCAGCTCAGTAGCATGAGGTTAGCCCATGAAAAGATCAAAATTCAAAAACTGAAGTACATTTCTACTGAATGGCTATCACTTTTGCACCATCATGAAATCAAAGAAAAATTCTAAGACAAGCCATCATAAATTATATTGTCTGAACTAAGATGGAACTAATATCTGGGGTTGCCAATTTAACAGCTACATCATTGAAAATATAACTTGTCACTGAAAATACAACTTGCTGATGCACTCAAGAGTCTCCAATATTTCAGTGTCTCACCTTACAGACAAGAGTAGAAAAACAGAGATTAGGAAATATCTGAGGAAAGCCTCCACTACATAAAAGGTAAAGATCACAACAGGTTTTTCATAGATGAGCAAACTGAGATTCATATCAGCTACAAATGACACTAGTATTTTACCACAATGTACAACTCATCATATGTTTAACAAGTATTTACTGGGCCAGTATTATTAAAAGTGCTTGGGAAACCAAACCAAAGAAATTTTTTCCTTGGTTGAGCTTACCTTCTAGCAAACTGAATCAGACAAATAATAGGAACATAGTATATTAAAAGATTAGTGCTCTGAGAAAAAAAGATGGGGCAGGGTAAAGGAGTTGGGGAGAGCAGAAGTAGCTGACATCTGAGTAAAACTTGAAGATGAAGAAGCTGACAATGCTACTGTTAAAAGAGAATTCTAGTGGCTGGAAATTTGAATGTAAGAGTCCTAAGGCAAGAGGAGCATGCCTAAGATGTTTAAGGATCAGCAGAGACCAAAATGGCTGAGAGGAATGAGAGAGAGAGAGGAAAAATGGAATTTAAGAACAGAGATAAAGGAGGGAAAAGCACAGATTACATAGGGTCTAACAGGTCACTATTCTTACTCTGAATGAAATGAGTCAATATAGAAGATTTTGAGGAAAGGAATGATATGATTGGACAAGTTTAAAGACTAAATACACAGCCTGCATGCTGAGACTAAATTAGGAGAGAGAAAATGAAGTGAGAATTTGTAACTGACAAGAGCCCTGGAAATAATTTTTTGCTAACAAATAATTTTTTCCAAGTCTTTCATTTCAGTGATAAATAAATTGAAGCCTAGGAGATTAGGTGACTTTTCCAAAGTCATTTATCAAAGTCTAGAATATGCCATTTTACATTTATGCAGCTTTTCAGTGCTTTCAGGTTTTTGGGTTTTTTTTTGTTTTTTTGAGACTAGGTCTTGTTATTTTACCCATGGAACCGCAGGCTCTTGTTGCCCGGGGTACCACGGACTCAAACAATCCCCAGCCTCAGCTGGGATTACAGGCGCACACCACCACGCCCAGCTATTTTTTTGGAACTAGGTCTCACTACAGGCCCCAGGCGGCACTCGAACCGCAATCCCTAGCCCCGGCCGCTTCATAGGCTGAAGCTTACAGGCACGAGCCACCGTGTCTGGCCTGCTTTCAGGTTTTTCATTTCATCTCGTGTTCAACAATCCTCTGGGTAGATTATAGGTTCACATTGATAGTTGATGTTCATTTACAAGACAGCTCACCAAAATTCTAGAAGCACGTCCAGAATATTCTCTCTATACACCATATAAACCTATTAAATGTCTATCCAGGGAGTGAGTCTGCAAACATACCCATATTAAAACAAACTCAAGTATTTGAGACCTTTAGATAACAGGAATGCATGATCTACTCTTAATGGTTCTTAGACCAGAGTGAAGGCTATCAAATGTTACTTGCCTGTATTAGGTGGCACAACATCCATTACAATGAAGGGAAAAACTCAGCAATTCTGAAACAAAAGAAAAGTAGCTATTTTGTTCCCCATTACACTGTCTCAGGTCTCCTCCTTTCCATTTTCTTTCCTACCCAGTCTCACCCTGTAAGATCTTTCCAGATCAGAAAATGACTGATAAACAACTAATTACCATAGGAGAATTTGCTGATAATAGTATATGGTATTATCTTTCTCTAGGGGTCTGTGTACTTTAAGAGGAAATGCAAAACTTTCAAATCCCAAAGGAACATACATACAGTCAAATTCAACAACTTTTTACAGTTTTCCCCTATCCAAATGTAGACTATTCCCATTTGGTATGATTTGGAAAATTATTTTAAGAGTCTTGGAATGTTGTTACTGTTAAATTATATGTAAATATTTTTGAGCATTCTCAGATCCCAAAATTAAGGTACCAAATAGGAACACTCTACTTGGGCAGAGGGGTGGGATGGGAGTGAGGTAAGGTAGAGCACAGGTGGGTGGGTTGAGGGTATGGGGGAGGGGAAAACATATGCTATATACTCTCAGTAACAAACAGGATTTTGCCCTTAAGATTTCAGAGCAATAGAAGAAGACAACAGAAAATAGTAGCTTTTGTTTACTGAATGCCTATCACACATTAATTAGGCACTAAGAAGTTACCTACTTTCCATGAGCAATATATTCAGTGCTTAGGAAATAATAATGTTCAATGTATTATTATATTCAGTGCTTAGTAAATAATAATGTTCAATATATTAAAACTATGATTACCATTATAATTACATTCATAATTGCATTTCATCTTCATTTCTGCTCTAAGAAGTAGTTAATAGCATTATACTTTAAGATAAAGAAACTGAGGCTCAGAAAAGTTGAGTTAGGGGGCCGGGCATGGTGGCTCATGACTGTAAGCTTCAGCCTATGAAGCGGCAGGGGCTAGGGATCGCGGTTTGAGTCCCGCCTGTGGCCAGTAGCGAGACCTAGTTCCAAAAAAATAGCTGGGTGTGGTGGTGCGCACCTGTAATCCCAGCTACCTGGGAAGCTGAGGCTGGGGATTGCTTGAGTCTGTGGTACCCCGGGCAACGAGAGCCTGCAGTTCCACAGGCAAAAATAGCAAGACCTAGTCAATAAATGAATGAACGAACGAACGAACGAACAAATAAATACATAAAAGTTGAGTAATATGGTCATGATCATAACAGCCAGGATTCAAACTCAAGTGTTTGATTCTATAATTTATAAACCCCAATGCAATATTAAAAATTTTCTGTAACACTGATAGAAAGATGTTTAATTTTACCTGCAAGTGTAAGGAGTAGGCTAACAACAATGTGCCATAATGAGAAAGTAACAGCTGGGCAAGGTGGCTCGTGCCTGTAAGCTTCAGCCTATGAAGCGGCCGGGGCCAGGGATCACGGTTCAAGTCCCGCCTGGGGCCCGTAGCGAGACCTAGTTCAAAAAAAATACAGCTGGGTGTGGTGGCGCGCGCCCAGCTACCTGGGAAGCTGAGGCTGGGGATTGCTTGAGTCTGTGGTACCCTGGGCAACGAGAGCCTGCCGTTCCATGGGCAAAAATAGCGAGACCTACTCTCAAAAAAAAAAAAAGAGAGAGAGAGAAAGTAACAATTAAGTTGAATCCTGAATATTAATTTACCAAGTGGAAAACAAAGATGATGAGAGTAGTTCGATCCAAGCAAAAAAAACTGAGGGTCTGGACAAAGAAAGTGACAACTTATTTCCTCAAAGAAAACGAGGGAGGTATCAAGGATGACTCCGAAGTTTCTAGTTTGGGTGACTAGAAGAAAATATTTCCAGTACTGAAGTTCAGAAAGCATGGGGGAGGTTAACTTTATGGAAAACTCAAGATTTTATATGGTCATAATGACTTTGAAATATATTTGAGATTGCCCATCAAGCAAAGGACTGTTTTAGGCATATGGAAACCATAGTCAAACATAGAAAAGAGGTCAGGACAAAGACTTGGGAATCACTACTGTGACTATATAATTTGAAATAAGAGTATATGACATTGACATTTTGTACTACTGACATACAATGCCAGTCTTAACACTAAGATCACACTGAACGATGAAAATGAGAAGAGCCTTAACATATGCCCCCAAACCAACATGTGCCAAACATCTCTATCTTCACAGATAAAAAAACTGAGATTGTTGGCATAGATGAAAAACCTTTAAGGACAAAGCCTTCAGTCTTTTTGCCCTTGTATTCACAAATACATATCTAGTAAACCGAATGTTCAATATATTATTTGATGAGTTGAAGACATGAATGACAGAGGCACAGAGAATAACACAGAATGCTCAAAGTTACAGAGTTTGAATGGTAAAGCAGACACTAATGCTTTACATTTCATAGGCTTCTTTAAACCCCTCTTCTCATGAAACACACACATACAATCAAGAATTATACTGTTACATATACATTTAAAAAAAAATGCAGGCACGGTGGTGCACGCCTATAATCCCAGCTATTTGGGAGGCGGAGGCTAGGAGTCACTTCAGTCCACAGGTTCAAGACTACCTCGTTTCAAAAAAAAAAAAAAAAAGTAGCCAGGCGTGGTGGTGCACACCTGTAATACCAAGCTACTTGGGAGGCTTAGGTTAGGGATCACTTGAGTCCATGGGTTCAGGAGTACCCCAGGCAACTAAGCGAGACCTCCTCTCTTTAAAAAAAAAAAAAAATCAAAATATTCTTAAATCTTAAACAAAAGTATATTAAGAAAGGACAGTTGTAAAAAATTCAGTTAACATAATACTATTTTAATAGTGATGGATTGAATGTTTTCCCCTAATATCAGAAACAAGTCTGCTTTTGTCACTTCTCTTCAATATGTTACTGAACTTATAACCAGGGCAATCAAGCAAGAAAAAAGGACATCTATACTGGACAGAAAGAAATAAAACTATGCCTATTTGTAGTTGACAATCATATATTTAGAAAATCCTCAAGAAGGCACAGCCTATTAGAGGTAATTAATGAGTTTAGCAAGTATACAAGACACAAAGACCTATAAAAAAAGATGATATTCTATACACAGCAATATATAAACCAAAACTGAAACTGAGAAAATAATTCCACTTGTAACAGCACCTAAAAGAATACTTACCAATCCAACAGAAGTACAAGACTTGTATTCTGAAAGTCATAAAACATTACTGAAAGAAATTAAAGGAGATCTAAGTAAATGAAAAGAAATTCCATGTTCATAGGGTGGGAAATTTAACACTGTTAAGACTATAAGGTTCTGCAAATTATGTATCAACAAAATCTTTACCAAAATCACAGGAAACTTTTTTTGCTGAAACTGGCAAGCTGATCTTTAAATTTATATAGAAATGCAAGAGACTCAGAATAGACAAGCAAATCTTATAAAAAAAAAAAAAAGTTGGAAAATTCACAATTCTTGATTTCAAAACTTCTAACAAAGCAAGAGTAATCAATACTGGCATAAGAACAAACATGAAGATAAATGAGACAGAACTGAATCCAAACAAATACCCATGTACATTCATGGTAATTAATTTTCTATGAGAATGTCATGGTAATTCAATGGGGGAAAGAACAATTTTTTCAACAAGCAGTGCTGGGAAAACTGGAAAATGGAATGTACAGTTGGACCCCTACCTCCCATCATGCCTAAAAACTCAAAAATGGTTCAAAATCTAAATGTAAGAGTGAACAGCACAAAATTCTTAGAAGTATAGATGTAAATCTTCATTTTTTGAGTAGGCATCTTTAAAAAGATGGGACATCAAAAGCACAAACTAAAGGATTTCAAATTTTAAAAGTACTGTATTTCAAAGGATACTATCTAGAAAGTAAAAAGACAACAGAAATGGGGGGGAGGGAATATATGCCAATCATTCTGCTAGGAGACTGGTATCTAGAATATATTAAGAATCCTAGCAATATTAACAATGAAAACAATTTACCAAATTAAAATATAGGTAAAGAATCTGAAAAGACAAACATATCTCCAAAGACGTTCTACAAATAACCAATGAAGAAATAAAAAGTTACTCTGAATAGTCAGTCATTATGGAAATGCAAATCAAAACCCCAATGAGATAACCATTTTCCACTAGGATGGCTATTTTGAAGGCAAAAAAAGCACAATGATTTTGGGCAAGAGTATGATGAAACTGAAATCTCTGTTCATTTCTGATAGGAAAATCAAATAGTATAGTCACTCTTGGTACACAGTTTTAGGTCCTTTAACAGTTAAACATCTAGAGCCACCATATAATCCAGCAATTTTTTTTTAATTTTATTTTTGGATATTTTACAATATATGATTGTATAATTGCTGATCCACAATTTTGCTTAAATCTCTCACGTTATTATGAAAGAGCACTTTTCTTTTTATCTCTTAAGAAATCTCTTGACTTTCTTGACTGCATTCATAAAGCAAATTGTCAACTGACACCAGAAACCTCTTGGCAAAAGGGGAAAGCAGGTCAACATTTATCTTTAAAAATAACAAAATCATTCATTATCACTACCTTAAACAATAAATACCCAAACTTTTAAAGACATAACATATGAAACATAACATACGAGAATAAAAAGCTAGCTGGAGACAAATCATAAAAACTTAAATACAGAAAACAGCGTTTCATACTCCAGGGTGAAATTTCATAGAATGTAATAAAATCTAGCCAAGCAGGGCCAGATCAGGTCAGTTCTCAAATGGGAAAATTAAAGATGCTTAGGGGAACAGGGTTGAGATCCATTAAGTCCAGATCATGCCAGCTCTGACATTAAATAAATTCTATTGAGAAAATGAATTAAATTTATGATTTTTTGTTTACACCTTTCTGCATTTCCCAAATTGTTTATAGTAATCACCTTTCTGCAGTATCCAAATTGTTTATAGTAAAAGAACTTATTTATTACTCTTACAGTTAAAATTTTTTGTAGAAAACACTAGTAGGTCTGATGGCTGAATGCTGAAAGCTCACTAATAGGAAATAACCTCAAAGAAACAAAAAACCAAGAGGACCAGTTGTCGTAACTCTTTAGGTCAAGATAGTACCACTTGCCAAGTAGACAGTTTGCCCTGAGGGCATCAGAGATAACAATGCTTGTACTTTGCCCCAGTCCTCTCTGACAAAACAGGCTTTTGTTTAGAGTCACCAGATGCCTCAGCAAGTGCCTTAGCCAAGTGCCAGAGGCTCTGAGCCTAGATAACACAGCTGAAGTTTGGTACTCCTTATTACAGGCATTAAGAAACAATCCCCAGCCCACACAACTCTATTGAGCAAGTTTTGGTAGCTTCCAGGGACAGTAAAGAATAACGAGGGGTCAGGGGTCCAGAACCATTGTTGCACCCCTTTTCCCATGCTGATGCTTTCCTTTTTTCCTCACGTTTCACCCTGCTGCCAACCTCAGGTCTTACTCTGGTTCAGATACCATGGCTGTCTAATCTCTTTAAAAAGTCATGCTGGAGATGATGGGATTTCAGTAAAACTTTACCTCATCCAAGTAAAGGAGGGTACATTGCTTAGGGGAGCTTCATAAAAGTTATGAGTTTTGATTCTACCTAGTTAAATCCCTTCTGGCTTTCTTCTTGGCAGACCAGAACATTAATAAGCTGTCCTAGAGAAGCTGTAAAACACTCAATACCAAACCATTTCCTGTACCTTGAAATGTTAATACTAAAGGGATGAAGGGAGAGGGGTACAAAAAAGGAGGGAAAACCTTCTCATGGCAATATCCAGACCCCAAAGAGCAGCCAAGCTCCCTCCATGCTCTATTTCCAGCGACCACAGTCAAAGCCAACAAGAGTCCTTCCACTTACAGAGACCCTTCCACACATTTCTCTCCTCAGCCAACCCTGAAGTCATGATGAGAGATGCTGGCACATGCCAGCTCTTGTTTATGAGCTGGTTACCACCGCAAAGGCTGCTTGGCCCAAGGCCTGCTCTCTCTTTATAGGATCTTTCAAACTTCAAAAAGGGATTTTTTTTTTTTTTTTTTTTTTTGGATTCCTCTCAATACACTGAGGTGGGTTACTTAAACTACTGCTTCCAACATGGGCCTCATCCAAGGACTTCTCTGGGGATTACGCTCTCAGGGAAGCAATCAACATCATCCAATGCAGAAGGATATCCTACCCATTTGTACAAAGTAGAGAAAAGTTTTTTAAAAAATTATATTAAAGGTAAAAAGCAAACACTTTGAGCAGTAACTTCCGCAGCCATCAACGTAGGCATGAGCTGGTGACCAAAATCAGGTGGTTCTTTCCTTTGACTGTCATACTATACATATAGCAGATAAGGTGGGAAGGATAATTCAGATCTATCCTACACCCAGGGCTTATTTCTGAAACCTTGAAAGAGAAATTTTCCTAGATTGAATTCTATACCCCATTTATTGGGAGTGAAAAAAGACTTTTGGAAGTCAAATTTTCAGACTACTTTTTTGCTGTCTTTCCAATCTGTCATTGGGTCCATTTCTCTGTCATTGGGTCCATTTCTCCACCTCAGCTTTTAAAAGTTGTGGAAGAAAAAAAAAAAACCTACACAATTTAGACATAATTATGGGTTAGAGCCTGGTTGTTAATTGCCTTCAGTGAAAATGGTTTGTTTCAGCTCACAAAGGCAGTTTATTAAAAACAACAACAAGACACCTACATAAACACCGGCAGGTAGCAGTCTTAGAGCAAGAGCTGCCTGAAAAATGGTGTTGAAAGATTTTTTGTAGAAACAACATTCACAACAGAAGACTGCATAATCATAATACATGGCTTACTTCATTCTGATACACAAGGTTGTATAAATAACACCCACATCAAGAAACATTAAGTTAACAAACAGTGCACTCCTCCCTACAGTTGCCAACATTTGGAGACATTTCTGGTTGTCTCAACTTGGGGGGGGGTACGCTACTGGCATCTAGTGGGTAAAAGCAAGGATGTTGGCAAACATCCTGCAAAACACAGGAAAGTCTTCACAACAAAGAATAACCCAGTTTCATTTGCCAATGGTACCCTTGTTGAAAAATCCTGAATTATACCCCAGTACCTCTTGAGCCTTCCCTCCCCTCAATAATTCCTTTCCAGAAAGGGCTTTTACCACTAAAATGCAAAATTCTTTTGCTTAGTACAAAGGCTACTGTTATATGATACGGTGAGGGAACTGGGACAGAGCCTAAGTGATCAGAGACAAAAAACTCTCCTGCCTGGAAAAACAGGAGAGACTGTAAGGAAGAGAAATGAAACAGAACAAACATTTGTCATTGGCCTGTAACTACTAGACCATCATATATTATGCATTTACAGCATAACATTGATTCATATAAAATTCAAGGAAAATGAGATTCAGATAGGTAATTTGTGAGATGCCACATATATTAAGTGGCAGTTCTGGATTCAAACATAGGACTAATAACAAAGCCCATGTTTTCATTTTAATACCATTATGAAAGTTGAGAGTGATTTGGAAGAGGTGGTGAAAATAAAAAAAAATATGGGGTTTAAGTGAAAAAGTGAAGATCACTCTTTCACTGTATATAAGTAGCATGGAAAAGGGACTTTCCCTTAAAGCATGCTTAAATATCCAGCAAATTAAATCTAACTGTAGGATCAAACATGTCCTATGAACCCCAGATATAGTTCTGTATGCTCTCTAGGACACTTCCTAACAAACCACCTGAGTTAGCAACCTTCTTGGTGTTCCTCAGGGACCTAACCTGAGCCCCGTGTCATTTAGTTTTATCTAATACAGACATTCTCCCAGAGAAAGGTAACCGCCTACATGGCCTCAATTACCATATCTATTATTTGGTGATGTTAATACCTTCTAAATCTAAGTTTCTAGTTCTCTCTCATGACCTCTGGACCTCAAGGGACATTTCCACCTGAGTATTTATTCATTTAACTCTTATTCCAAATTAACTATTATTTATCCTTCAGCTATTTAATCAGACTTTTGTATGGACATTTTGTCTTATTTCTAGCCTCCTCCAGAAAGGTTGTGTGTCCTCACAGACTCTTGGCACACTGCAACCTTTCCTTCTTAAAATCTTAATAATGTTTAACCATATGTAGATGCATGTGATTGAGTGATACCACCCTCTTTCTCTCTTTTTTTGTTTTTTTTTTTTTTTGAGACTAGGTCTCGCTATTTTTGCCCGTGGAACCGCAGGCTCATGCCACCACAGACTCAAGCAATCCCCAGCCTCAGCTTCCCAGGTAGCTGGGATTACAGGCGCGCGCCACCATACCCAGCTGCATTTTTTTAGAACTAGGTCTCACTATGTGCCCCAGGGATGACTGGAACCATGATCCCTAGCCCCAACCGCTTCATAGGCTGAAGCTTATAGGCACGAGCCACCATGCCTGGCTTCACCCTCTTTCTCTCTTGCTAGCCTCTGTATCCCAAGAAGGATGAGATCAATATTTTGCTTGCCATTGTATCCCCTGTGCCTGCAAATGAGGCAACTAAAACATACCTAAAATAAACTATCTTTCTCTGCAAACTTTCACTAAGATATCAAATGATATCTTGAATCAAGTCCAAACCTAGGCATGACTACTAGAGCTTCTCTTTCTATCCCATTCCAGCATAGCAAGAATCAAGATGCTATCTATCAATTGAATTCAATTCTCTCAGATCTGCAGTTTCGTTCTTTTCCCACTAGTACTATCCTGCTTCAAGAGTTCATTAATTTGTCTATGACAACTGCATCCTTACCACCTCTAACCTTGCTATCAATTCAATTCTCAAGGTGGCATCAAGAGTAGGTCTTTAAAAAAAAACAAAAAACAAAAACAACCCCTCAAACCAAATGACTGTGATTTGCTGAAAAGCAAAGAGATCCAACTCTTCAATAAAGCTTTTAAGGCTCTCCAAATTCTGATCCTTACTGTCTGTAGCCCTGGTACCTTGGCCTTATCTCTTACCATTTTACTCTTCATCATCTTCTCTCAAAGAGAACTTCTCTCAGTTCTCAGGCATCAAAATTAGTCTTAATGCCAAACCTTAGATTATGATTTCTCTCTGCCTGAAAAAGTCACTCACCTGTGACTCCTTATCCCTTTTGGGTCTGTTGAACCATCACTGTTAAGGGTACATCTTCCCTGGTACATTTCCTAGGCCAACCCTCTTAAGTATTGTCATAGACCCTCCACTATTATAACTCATCAAACTTGGTTTTGATAACCCATTACCTGTCTCCACCATCAGAACATAAACTGAAGAGCAGAGACTGTGCCTATCTCTTTATTCTATGTGTAGCAAAGTAGTAAGCACTCAGTAAAGTATCTTCTGCAAGAACTAAACAAGTACCCACAAATTTGAACATCTTGGTTATGATAGCCTTCTCTAACCTGTAAATCTAGAAAAAAATAATTTAACTATAAATATTCCAAATAGAAGTTGATGAATCAAAAGGGATTTTTACATGTTAGTGCTATAAGTCAGAACCAGCAACAGATGACAGACACCAGAAAGGATGCTGGAGAAGTGCACCACATCTGCCCTACAAGTTCCCAGTGTGCTCAGCATGACGACCTTCCTCAGTTATCCTGAAGATCTGAGCAGCCTCATCTGTTGCTGTCCAGGAGTGCAAGTCCACACCCAGGGAAAAAGGACATAGTTCAAAAAAAAAAGACAAGACTAGCGGGCCAAACACAGACCAACAGCTTACAGTGAGAGGAGTTGGAATGACCAGAGGTGGGAAGGTGGGGAACTAGGGGTTCACTACAACCATGTGAATGTGACCAATATTGTATGATAATTACAAAATTAAAAAAATTTTAAATAAATAGATGTTAGTGCTACAAGTAAAACAAGACTTTTCAAATTCCCATTTAAATAAGCCTCAAATAGGTAGAGTCACAAAAATATAAAGTAAAAAATTTCAGAATACAAGAGGGGAGAGAAGAAATCAATGTATAATGCATAATACAAGCATACATTGTACGATTCTAGTGGAACAATATATAGTTTCACTGATGGAACCCAGCTTTTTTTTTTTTTAAATCAGAATTTGATAGTAGACAAGTAAATGTGCCTTGTTATTCAGTAGCCTGCAAGATGAACTTTGGAAATGGTTCTAAAGATATAGATATGTAAATAGGACAAATGCAATAATACAGAATCATCCCTAAAGATCAGTGTAAGAATATTTAAGAAAAGGTAAATTTTTAAAAAACTGAGTACCAAAATAAAACTTATTTCCTTTAGGTACATTATTTTTTCCTTGGGAGGTATTATTTATAGCAAATTCCTCCTAAACTATCCTAATTTCAAATATCTATTCAAAAGTAACCCCAGAAGTCAAAAACTATGCCCTGCAAATACTAGTAATTTGCCATCTTCCTTACCAAATCAAGCAAATAATTGGTAGGGAAGTACTGATACTTATTGTTAAAAAAGGGAAATAAAAGCAAAAACAAACATGTAATTGACATGATAGCAAATTAAAAGTCTTTCACAGAAAGAAAACAATTAAAGACATCCCAACGAATGGAAGAAAATATTTATATTTAACACACCAATAAGAGGTTAATATCCAAGAAACAGTAAAAATGCATACAACTTAAAAATAAAATGAAAGCAATCCAAGTGATAAATGGGCAGCAGGTATGAACTGAAAATTCACCCCAAGAGGGTATCCAGAAGGCAAACAGACACATGGAAAATATTCATCATCATCCTGAACATGGGGAGTTTCAGATTAAACAACAAAATGCCATCTTACACTTGTGTGCAGGGGACTTACTAATATGAGAGGAAGAGAAAGAGGAACCCTGACATTGTTGGTGGGAGTGTAAACTGGTGTTTTGGGAAACGATCTGGATTTACCTTAAAAAACTAAAAATGAAAATACCGTATGACCAGCAAACCCATTCTAGGGCATTCTATCTAAAGAATATGAAAACATCAACTCAAAATTTAATATGCTCTACAGTGTTATTACAGGAGTATTTACAATAGTTAGGACACTGAAACCTAAGTGCCCACTGACAAAGGACTGGATTGAGAAGATGAGTTATATCCCCACAACGGAATACTGTAGAGGCATAAGGAAAAGAGAGAGCTACCACATAAAACAACATGAAGGAAGGAGTTTGAGGGACTTATGCATGATAAAGAAAGTCATAATGACAAAAACAGATATTGGACATTTACATAGGAGATAATTTATTTGACCAAGTAAAATGCTTATAAAAACTACTGGACACTAATAAATAAAGTGAGGTTTTTAAGGTTAAGAGTTCTGGAGAGAAAGGGCCAAAGGGTTACAAAGTTTATAATCAAGCACTCATTCCTTCACCATCACAAAGCCCAACCCCACTACCTCTTCATTATCACTATCTTTCAAATGTATTCCCTCAGGTTGTGCTATCAATGGGTTTCACCAGTATCAAAGGAAAGGGAGCAAGAGAATGGGTAAGATTATAATGGAATTTCCTGGTTCTTTTCTCCTACTTTGGTTATTAAATATGAAACAGAGGATGAAAGGAATAAAAACATGAAAATTGAAAATTTTAGTCAAATATAAAAATGTCATTGAGATACTCTTTTCACACTATCATCCCAGACCTTTCTCTGCTTTTAATGCCACATCAGGTCACTAATTCAGCAGAAACTAGGGACAGCCCAATGAAAGTTGGCTTCTAAACAACCTTTTTCTCCATGGGTGGTAAGATACCTACCTATCTGTGTGGCTCTAGCTGAGTGAATAGAGGGTGGGAACTGACATTATTTTATGTCTTTCTCTATTTGAGAAGAAGATTCATTTCACAAAAGCTGAAGAGCAAAAACCCAGAGCTTTCCAAATCAATAAACTTACAATTTTCATTTCTGGAAGCTTTGCCCTTCCTAGGGACTGGCAAACTATATTTTCCTTCTTTCTCAATGATGCTTCATTGGCCTACACCCAGAACCAACATAAAAACTTATGTCTCTAGTTCACTAGGCAAATGCAATGTTCTACCCAAGAGTTACCCCTAGCACATGCTAGGAGAATAACAATGGCACCACATCTTCAAATAAGGCATGCTATTCATAGAACTGTCATTTCTTTCTTTTTTTTTTTTTTTTTAAGACTAGGTCTCACTATCTTTGCCTGTGGAACCACAGGCTCCCGTTGCCTGTGGTACCAAAGACTCAAGCAATCCCCAGTCTCAGCTTCCCAGGTAGCTGGGATTACAGGTGTGCATCACCACGCCCAGCTATTTTTTGGGACTAGATCTCGCTATGTTGTCCCGAGCGGGACTCGAGCTGCAATCCCTAGCCCCAGTCGCTTCATAGACTGAAGCTTACAGGCACAAGCCACCATGCCAGGCTAGAACTGTCATTTCTAAGCAGTGGCTAACAGCAAACTTGACCTGCCGGTAAAACTTGTCAATATTAGTCAATACTGTGCCCAGACTGTAATGAATGCTCATGATAGAACATATAAAAAGTACTGCTTTTTTCCTGGATAATTACTTTCAACAGGGAAAGAGAGAAGCCTCTTTAAATCTGCATAACTAAATATAACCCTACCTAGTTACCATCGAACCTGTAATAAAAGCAAATAACAAAAATAATTATAACAACAGGATTAAAGAAAAGAAAGCTTGGTTTATATCCTAGCTGAAAGTTAGAAAAGGAGAAAAGGCTAGAAATTGAGAAGTAATTGAAAGTAGTTACCAAAGATACTAGGTAAGTGTCTAGTGACTTGTCTAAGAGATATTTATGTTGATAAGAGAACAATTCTGTCTACAGGAATCTTATTTAATTAAAAGTTAAAACCTGAGGAAATCATATAGAAATGATCTTATTTCATCAGTGACCAATGAAATCTAAATAGAAGGAATTTGTGGGTATTGTGAGGAGCATAAGGTCAAAATTGAAAAGTAAATATTACAAAAGAGTAGTTTTGTATTTAGCTAGACTCAATCCATTGACCTTAAACTTCTGCTAGAGAGAATCTGGACTCCCAGATTTCCTCTACTGTCATAAGTACCTTTGAACACCAAACATAACTGGATAGATACATTTAATGACCCTAACAACAACAAATTGAATAGTTTGGGCCTCAACGTTGATAGGAAATTTGCACTGGTTGTTCACTCATTTAACTCCTATTGCCACATGCCTCACCTACTGTAAACATTTCACTTAAGGTAATTTGAGTTAAGATATTCTAGCACTTATAAATTAATACTTTTTATTAAGACAGTTCTTAATTACAAGCCAGCTTTTACATGACATTCAAATGAGGAAATAATGGTTTGTTTCAAAGTTGGAGAAACAAATCACATGGAGTCATCCTGTCATCCTAAGTGATATTCATAGATAATTACTGACCTGAGTGCCTCAAACCCTGATTTTACATTCTGATCTTCTAGGAGATGGAAAAAGATAGACACCAGAGGCAAACAAAAATGAAAGGATTTCTCAGCTTCTTTCTCAAATTGTAATAAGCAATCAGTTTATTTGATTTCAAGTCTCCATATTTTCAATCCAAGCAAAATGAAAAATGTCTTATGGCACATTTTCTCTAAAACAGAAATTCTATCAGATGTTTAAGAATCTGTATACTGATGGAATTAAGACTGACTCTAATATGGTGTATATAAATGTATAATCACTTTGTAAAATGAGTTCTTCCCCACATATGCCATTTTTTCTCCTTGTATTTGCATCTGAGATAATCTCAAACCTAAAATGATCCACCCTAAAGTACAGATTTATGTTAATTCTGTGAGCAGAGGTAATACATGTACCAATATTAAAAATGTATTTTAAATTTCATTATATGAGAATCGAAGGTTATATAAATATGACCAAAATATGGCATTCCATTAAGTTTTTTAGATGTGTCCGCAGTATGTTCAAGAATCTGTTCCTCTCTGATAACAGTAGTACTCTAATCCTAGCCAGGAAATACCTTAAAAAGACTAAGTTTTTCTTCTTGGAAAAACTATTACTATTTCTTCAAAGAAGTAGTATGTATTTATTAAAAAAAAAAAAAAAAGCAAAGAATTTAGATTAGGGACGTCTATTTCTGTGAGATGATGTTCCCTGTTCTTAAAATAGCATGTTCAGTATGAATGTGTCCATAAGGACACACCAAAAGCTCTTTATTGGATAGTTGCATTATTTTATTTTGAAGTGTTATGGGTTTCCAGAAAATTAACAACTGTTGTTCAAAATAAGCATAGAAATGCATTCATAAATCTATGAAACTAAAAATTGCTTTTGGATTAGCAAAAAACATATCTAACAGGTGTTTTCTGCTCCCTTCTAATTTAAATAGAAAAAAACAGCACATGTCATCTATATAGGGTAGATGTATCTAATCTTAAAATTTTGCTCAAATTTGCCTTAAAAATTCTACAATAAAGTAAAATTGAATCTGTTAACATTAATACTATGTTCTACCTTGAAGACTGTATACTCAGAAATACAGTAATTCTCCTAATTTAGAGAAAATGAGACATTAAGATGTAGTAGAACCATACTGCTAAATGGCTGACCCCAAGACAATGATTGAGTAATGAAAAAGGAGAGCTGGAGGAGAATCTTGAGCAAGCTGTAAGACACTTAAGGATCACATGGTTATCTAAAGTAAAGGTAGCTCCATCTGGAAATGGTAGAATTCAAGGACAACCATGCTAAGATAGAAAGGGGGATTCCCAGAGGCTATCTAGAGAAGCCAAAGTCTTTTTCACAATGGTAATGGCTTTTGATCAAGGACCTGAAAAGTAGCTGTTAAAGTTAAAAGAAGTACATGCCTGGTTATACAGATTTTTACTTCAGGAGGCTATTTTTACTTTTTAAAATCTCCAGAAGTGATTCTGGTATACACCTCCAATTGAGACACCTCAGTGTCAGACCTTCTGCTTGAGTATTTCTTTTACTACATCCCACTTTGGTAGGTTTGAGTATAATAAATACAAACACCTCCTCTCTACAGCACTATCAATACCTTTTTCCTAAGGTTTGATTTGGTGCAGAGCTAAGTACTCAATTTCTGAAGAAACTTTACCTGAGAAATAACTCTAAGCTAAATGAGCTGGATTCATTTTATAAAAACTTGTTACAAGAATCCACTACTAAACAAAAACACAGTTCAAGGAAAGATTCCATGGCAGCTCTAACTCAGATAAGCAAAATCCAGCATTTACTAAGTACTAAAGCTGAAATTTTGTGGTTTCAAATTTAAAAAATAATTAGAGTATCTTGCAGGCATAAACTACAGTCTCCCAATAAATTCAAGTTGAAACCAGCTGGGCACAGTGGTTCATGCCTGTAAGCTTCAGTCTATGAAGCAGCCGGGACTAGGGATCGTGGTTTGAGTCCTGCCTGGGGCCCATAGCCAGACCTAGTTCCAAAAAAATAGCTGGGCGTGGTGGTGCGTGCCTGTAATCCCAGCTACCTGGGAAGCTGAGGCTGGGGATTGCTTGAGTCTGTGGTACCCCGGGCAACGGGAGCCTGCGGTTCCACAGACAAAAATAGTGAGACCTAGTCTCAATAAAAAAAAGAAAAAGAAAACGAAAACCAAGTACTTCCCAAAACCTAGGAATTACCTTTAGTTTCATGTAGCTAGTGACAAATTCATAAAAAGAGGTATCTCAATCCTCATTTTTTCAGACTACCTTTAGGCATTCCAATCCTTTCAAATTAAAGCTTGAATTCTTCAAATTCTTCAATGATAAAAGGAGGAAAGAAAAACTTTCTAAACTAAAATTATGTTCAATAATTTTCAATCCTTAGAAAAATAATTCAGAAGGTCTGATTATACACCAAAAATAAACAAACAAACAGACAAATAAATAAACGACTAACAGGAAATAATTGAGTCATGGTTCTTCAACCTAAGATCAGTCTTCAACCAAAATGAGCCCAACAAACCCTTCCAAACTAACCACAGAAATAAACAATGAGACCTAAATCTCACTGGTACCAAATGCTCTGAATCAATGTTCTCCAGTCTTCCTAGAAACCAGTCAGAATATCAATTATCACATAGTAGGAGTTAGAATATTAACTTATAAGGCCGGGCACGGTGGCTCGTGCTTGTAAGCTTCAGCCTAAGAAGCGGCAGGGGCTAGGGATCGCGGTTCGAGTCCCGTCTGGGGCCCGTATAGTGAGACCTAGTTCCAAAAAATAGCTGGGTATGGTGGCGCATGCCTGTAATCCCAGCTACCTGGGAAGCTGAGGCTGGGGATTGCTTGAGTCTGTGGTACCCTGGGCA